>JANAVB010029216.1:5601334-5806334 GCA_029216955.1 Iris pallida
ATTTCCAAATTCGTCGTCTACTTCTAATTGTCAATACTTTTGGCCAGTCATTGGGAGTCTCTTTCAAACAAACATCTAGCAAAAGTCATATTGGCATTGATTAGTGTAGCAAACTGACCTATCTCTTCACTTCCTTCATAAATTCACTCTTAATTCTCTGCTACTTTTCCATTCCATTCCATTCCATGCCATGAAGAAGAAGATTTATTATTCTTTCCACTTTCATAAATTCATTCTTAATTCTCTCCTACTTTATCATTCCATTCCATTCCATGAAGAAGAAGAATTATTATTCTTTCCACTTTTCACATTTAAAGTTTGTATAAATATGGAATTCACTCACATTTCAAGTGTATGTTTGCCCATTGGGGAGCAGTCTGGTGTGGCCGCACAGGACTCCCAAGGAGTCAATATAGGCAGTTCTTTTAATTTTTGTGTTCTTCTTTAAATATAAGTAAACATTCAAAAGGAAATAGCTTTTGGTTGTCAATTATATTATAATATTGTTAATGTCTACTAATATAGGGGGCTTCAAAACGGTTCAAGATTGAGCCTCTAAAACCGTGTATATTTCATCAACCATTTCGTTTTAAAAACTTAAAAAAATTAAGTCACATAACCGTAGTTATTTTCAGACGTAGTTTAAAATAAAATTAAAACCTAAAATCCTCCCAACTGCATAAGATGTACAAATACTAAAATATTTAGTACTTAAATTATATTTAAACTAACTGTACGATATTATCTAAAGTCAACACATATCCAAAAGTTTAAGCATATATTTATAATAAATCATGACTAAAATATATTTAAATTATATTTAAAATATTCTAACATAATTTAAATTTTATATTTTAATCATATTATAGGCTTTTCTTTTCTTTTCCATCACGTGCAACGCACGTGAAAGTAACTAGTTGTATTATAATATGGATGTCGTTATGAGCACTCCTCAAATATCATCCTATACTCCTTTTTAATTTTCTATCACTCAAATTTCAAATATGTCCTTGCATTAACATTATTAGCACTCCTAAAATGTCATCATGCACTCCCCCTCCATGCTTACACAAACTAATGTCAGATTTAATGCATGGATAGATTTAAATTTTGAATAATAGAAAATTAAAAATGACATTTTAGGAGTGTCAATAACAACACCATATAATATTTGACCATGATCTTTTATTGATTCATGGTCCATTTGTAATTTGTCCATCAGTCTTTATCCATCTTTCCAAGCCCATGGACAAGGAGCATTAGTATTTAGCAACCAGTCCAAAATTCATTTATAATTTTATTTCTTGTACTAGAGGGTCTATTTTTTTTAATTTTCGTACATGACCTCCAAAATTTTAGGAAGGCAAATCTCTATAGTTGTGATGTCACAATTGTATGTATGTGTACATTGTCTATCAGTATCAATCTATTTAGTTGTGATATCACATGATTGTGACACAAGTTTTTATATTGATTAGTTACTGTGTAAGTTGTTATCCTTCATTGGTATTGTATGGGTACTTTGATGATGGAGCCATGAAGGTCGGCCTGGCCTGCTTTTAAGCCTTTTAAACCTGGCAAACCTTAGCTTTGGGCTTCTAAAATGTTCGAAGAGCCCAATGGACCACAGCTAGTTACATCAACATCCAAGAAAGGGATAGAAATTGGCTAAGTTTTTATGAGTGATTTGTTGGAAAGTCGGGGTGATCGGAATCAGAGATAATATTATACTGGACCGTATATCTTAAAAGAAATACATGTTCGTAAGGCCTGGACCAATCTCAATTACCTATACCTCAAACTCTCATTTTCTATCTAATGTTGGACTAAACCTTATGATCAACTCTTCTTATATTATCACCCTTGCAAACCAATTTGAGCGCTCAACCGGATGCTAGATACAACAACCCAACATGACCGTCATCACGATGTCAATTTCTATGTTGGTGTCAAATTTCTATGCAAGGTTGATATGAGCATGAGACTGTTAATGTCGTAAATCCTAGATGGCACTGATAATAGACCGCTCAACCGGATGCGAGATACAACCCAACATGATTGTCATCACGATGTCAATTTCTATGTTGGTGTCAAATTTCTATGCGAGGTTGATATGAGCATGAGATTGTTAATGTCGTAAATCCTAGATGGCACTGATAATAGACCTACCTCTTGACTTATGTTAGTTTAAGCTCATGCAAACCTAGGAGCATCCTCTGCTCAATCTAGGAGACAACCTACATTTAACACGACCTTATAGCAAATAACATTTCGTATATTGATTCTACACAACGACCAAAGATAGGTGATGAAATCCCTCGTTGTAGAGGTTTTATAAGATACTAGGATCGAGACACCGTCACCCCCCCCCCCCCCCCCCCCCCCCCCCCCTAACCCCCCACACCACACACACCACACACCCACCCACCCCAAAACACCCATTTTATTAGATGTGCATACCAAGTTCCCTATAGAGAGGGCCCGACGAAGAGGTAAGACATACAATTGGCTACAGGGAATTGCAAACAAATTGCATTCATCTACATATGAAGGTAAAATAGTACAATTTACACTTTTCTTATCTCATAATCATCGACATAATAATAGCCCAAGAGATGGAGCTAGAATACACACCAGAGGCTGACAATTTTGATAGGAACAACAAATCACAAGGGGGATTGTGAAGACCTAAACATTCAGAAATATCTCAATAATTCTATAAACCAAAATCTCTAGTGCCTTCTGATTTGGAGGTAACATTGGTAGACATAATAAATACATAGTAACTACACAAAAATATCAATATTGATGCTTATGTAAGAAAAATTACAGAACAACAATAACAAAAATGCACACATATAACAACCAACTTCCTACAAAAATGCTTTCCTTGTATCCAAATCATCCTCAGAGATGTCTGGCTGAGTTATTGTTCCCTAGAGTGAGTTCAAGTTTCTTGGGTCTTCACACTTCTGTTGTTTCATTTCCACCACCAACCCAATACTGCTTAACGACATACAATACCTTCTCGGTAACTGAGGGGCCATCCTCATGATCTGCCAGCTTCGTGTTCCATCTCATGCCGCCGGCCAGCCTCTTCACCCTTACGAGGACATCAGCCTCGTCGCGGAATATAACCGCACCTTCTGGCCGCAAGATGCGATCCATCTCCAAGAGAATGTCTTCCATCTTGCACCTGCTTACGTTTCAATATGGAGAAAATGAGAACAATGAACGTATGGAGCATAATGGAACAAGATTTTAAGTATGTTTCTAGCAATTTTATCATATTCTTCCAGATTCTCGATTGCAATTTGAATCTTATTTGCAAAATCAGCACCATGTTAGTGTTAGATGGCTTTGACACTAGATGGACAATCCATAATGTATTAGGACATGACAAAACTTATTGTTAGGATTCGTTCAAGATTATATCTAAAAGGATTGTGTTTATCTAAGTCCTAAATAGATTAGGATTAGTTTATAAGTTCAAATTAGTTTCTTTAGGGACAAGAAAGATTGGATGGCTAGGAATTATTGTAGGGTTTATGATAAGGCTACAAATGCGAGCGAGGAAAGACCATGGCCGGCCGAGGGGTAAGTCAGACAAAACTTCGAGCTTGGGCGACCCCCTCTCTTAGGGCAACCCCCACGATCAGCATGACCCCACAAGAGGTCGGGATTATGGACCCTCCAGGATCAGGCTACAATAAGGATTAAGAGGCAAACAAAATTAGTTTCGGATAGGGCAACCCAACTGGCCGGGCCGGCCTTGGGAAAGACAGAAAGAGGGGAAAGATTTGGGGATTTTTAGGTTTTGACTGTTTGTTGAGGATTATGATAGATTATGGTTTGGAGACATTGTGTTTGTTTCTTGTTGTATCCTATTTGTGTCAGTGTAACGTAGAATTGAAACCAAAGTGTACATGAAATATTTTTGTCTTGAATATCCCCATTGCACATACCAAAAACTAGTATTATTATAAAACCGTGTTTTACTTACTTGTTCTTGTACAAGCTGAAAACACCATGAGCATGAATGAGATCATATGTTCTTGGGTATGTGGAGAAAGCTTCACACCTAAACCAGAGAATAGTGGAAAGAGTACGTTAAAAAAAAAAATATAAGATTCTTTTTAAAACATAAATGGCATAAGAGATTAGAAAGTGCCATGTTATAAGATGTAGATCTAGGTACAAAGAAACAATAAACAATAAAAAGAAATTCAATGTTCACAAGCAGTAACCTTACTTGTATAGTGATTGCAAAGAGTGTGTGTGTGTGTAAATTTCGTAACTCATGGTTTAAAGTATCGGCCGATACCGATCCGATACGGCTGATACCGATATGGTTTGGCATGTCCCGATCCGATACCGACCGATACCCGATACTGACCGATACCGACATTGGGGGTCTCTTTTTCGGTCAATTCGGAAAAAAAAAAAATTAAACGAAAAAGACAAATCAACAAGGAAAAGCATAAAGAAGAAAATCAACCTATTGTATGTAAATCAATCGATAATGGTAACTACTATTTCATTTAATTTCAAAACTACTAAGAAATAACACTGAAAATACTTAAAATTATGCCTAAATGTAATAAAATATTTTTTTTAAAATGTAAATAATTTATTATTAATTATTTGTTTTCAGATACCAAAAAATCCAATACTCCGATCCGAAACCGCCGATGCTACTGATATCGCCGATACCAATACTAATAGTAGTAGTCCGATACCAATTCCGATACCGATACTGTGAACCTTAAATTCGTTTAATCAAAATTAGCAGTTAAAAAAGCATGGTTTCATGAAAATTACTGGAAAATATGGACAGCTTACGAATAACTTTGGGGTGTCTTCAGACAGGGCCGGCCCTGGGGTAAGCCGGACAAGCCAACGGGCTTGGGCAACCCCCCTGTTGAGGGCAACCCCCCTTCTCTACCCCACCCCTAAATCCCCACCTCTTTGCTAATAAAGCCTATGCGGTCCACCCCAACTCCTCTTTGTTAGTTGAACTAGCACACGAGACCCATATTTTGAGTTTCTATTAGAAATGACTCGAGTAGCTAGAGGGGAGGAACTCGGAATCTGATATCCATGATGTCACTAGAACATGTCAAATTTTTGATATCTTCTTTATGAGTATGACAAGGGACAACCAAATCTAGCTCCGACTAGGGCAACCCAACCGTCTGGGCCGGCCCTGTCTTCAGATAAATACTAAAAGAAGAAAATGCATACCAATCATGATATATTCCGATTAGTCCTCGTTCATATATGGCCCCTAGGGTGGATTTCTCAGAAATAGTGGGCACGACATTCATCACCCATAACTTTGGAGATTCAATGGCTGCCGCAAAACTACCCAAGCCTGCATTCATATCCATTATATTCCGGTATCTGTCAGTGTCGAGTAACTTATTGACGCTTTTGTAAGCTCGAACATGCTCCTTCCACAGTCTATTATCTTCCAGGTATGACTCGACTGAAATCCCAGGTACAGACCCAGAAGCTATTCTGGGAGGAACAGAGTTTAACCTCTCTGGAAACGTCTTCAGACTTCCACCAGCAACCTCTTCGCGGCTGTTAACCTCCGGATAAGGAGTTACACATGGTTCCATCGTCTTGTACCTAGTGCATTCATAAATTGTGAAACAAAAGTCAATTATAACCATCATTGTTGGTGCAACAAGTGCGCATTTCACCATTACTGCATTTGGCCATAGCCAAAAGTCTCCAATACTAGGGGAGGAAGTTATATAGTGATGCTAGCTAGAATTGCCTCTTTTGATCACTGGTATAAGTGGAAAATGTTAGCATATGTTCCTGACAGCCATCTGGAGAAGAAGATGAAAGAAAATTTGGGCTTAAGATTGCATTTTTCTATTAAAAAATGTCTCAAAAGTGTCACAAGATGACGGATATTTTGTTCTGGAACCTGACCGAGGAAGCAAGTTTAAGTAAAGAGCTGTCTAGAGGAAAAATCCGTCTTATAAGTTCTCTAAATACCTGCATAATCATGCTGTTGTGCTAGGTATACTATGACATTTTTCTTTGGTGGGCTGCAACATGTTGTCGCTTCGTGTAAATGCTCTTTGGATAAATATTGAAGCATTATACATGTGAGACCTAAACAAAGGCAGTGTAGGTTGTTATCAGGATTGAGACGAAAGGATCAGAATGCAAATTTACCAAGACAATTGTGAGTTCATTCTATCATCTATGTTGAGTCATTAATATGGTACGTTTACTTGCTTAGTGTAAATGATATTTTGATAAATATTGAAGCATTATGCATGTGAGACCTAAACAAAGGCAGTGTAGATTGTTATCAGGATTGAGACGAAAGGGTCAGAGTGCAAATTTACCAAAGACAATTGTGAGTTCATTCTATCATCTATGTTGAATCATTAATATGGTACGTTTATTCTTGATCAAGTTTAGATCTATAGATTAGAAACTTGCAAGCATATAGCCTTACCAGACATCATCAGGATTTGATGCATCACAAATTCTGACGCGGGGTTCGTCCTGCCTCCCAGGACAAGAATCAGAATTTTTTCTCTTTCTCCACACCGCGATTTCACCCTTCTCAGAGAACTTCTCCCAACAAAGTAGCTCCGCGAATTCTTCAATCTTTCTTTGCTCCGCCTCAAGATCCTCTTTCGTCCTCTCCCATGCCAGATAGTGGCTCTTCCAGTTGATGGGAGGTCCAGAAAGGACCCAGAACCCACCAGGCCTAAGGACCCTATCAACCTCCATCATGTACATTCCATCTGAAAAGGAGTGAGCAATTCTACGAATAAATCATGTACTCTGAACTACTGAACGAGAAGGCACTCCGTACCGAGCATGTTTTGATTTAGCATGCTCACCATTTGATCCCCATTGAATCAAGCACCTTGAACAGTGAGCCATATCGAAAGCCCTAGATGGATATGGGAGTTGTATTGAACCAAGAACTCCAATAACAGCAGGTACCCCTCTTTCGAGTGCAAATTGCACCTGTGCCTCGTGAGAGTCCTTGGGCGCAAATGACATGGCCAACACGTTCCTTTTCAAGAGGTAAGCACCCCAGCTTGCAACCTGCAGAGTTGTATACATTCAGTGGAAACATGATTAAGATATATGCAACAAAACAATGTCATATTCCTATATATTTAAGTACAACGAGTTTGAAACTTTGGAATAACCAATATTCTTCTGATTAGAGGAGAAGTTTCAGAATTTTCTGACATATAACTGTTGTAACATCCAATAGATACTCCGGAGTGGAACGATAAGATAGTAGTTAAAGAAGTAGCTGTTGGAAAAGTGAATGAAAAATTGACTTGAAAAATTAATTAAAAAATATTTTAATTATTTTTTGTAAATTTCCAATAGGTGTCTATTGGAAAAGTGTGTCCTTGCTTAAACGAATATATACAACGAATATATGGCAACGAACCTATTCAACGAATCTATTGGAAAGATGTGTCCTTTCCAATGTGTCTCTTTATCATCTATAAAAGCATAAGTGTTTGAATAATTAAATAACTCAACTAATTCATCCATCAAACATTAAGTCTAAAGAGAGAGAAGGACTACCAACATTGCTTCGTCCAGTTCCTGCGGTGTGAAGTGCTGCTACCGAAGGAGAAGGACTGTTGTATCCTGGGAGACTAATCGCGATTAAACCTAAGCACCAGCACGGGGCGAATATGGTCTTAAGGATATTGAACCAAGTTCAAGCCTCAGTCTCGGTTAGATCTTTATTTTATATTTTAATTTCAGAGTCTAAAATACAGAGTTGGAAATTCATATTAACAGCAGCTAGGAGTAGACATACACCGCGTACAAACATGAATTGAAGCTTTAAAGAAGGATATTTTTGTTGTTAGTGTTACATAGGAGATGGCCGTTGACAGAGTTGAATGTACGAAAAGGACTCAAACAACATAAGTAAAACTGATTGAAATAAATGGGCATCTCAAATTAGAAACAAAGGTAAAGGTGGAAATTCGCTATAAATGTCGGAAACATCAAGAGATAACATCACTAGTTGTCTATACTCAGTCACATATTAAGCTACTAACCTGTGCACAGAGTATTAAGTATAAATAGTAATCGTAAGATTGTAACTCGAGAACTGTTGCATTGAGAAGGACTTACCCCGCAGCCAGTGTCTAGTGCAGTCCTGACCGTCCCGTTAGCAATCGGGATGATAGATGCCAGTTGATCGATATATTTATCTGCGCCTTGCGGAAACTGAGTACCTCCACCCGGGAATCGGAAAACATTCCCTTCGTATTGAACCCAGTTCTGAACAGCCTTCTCGACTGTCAAGCTCTTGTAGGGGGCATTCGCGAAGGGAACAAGGTCACGACTCTTAGGCCAGGGGAATGGATTGACCCAACCTTTAGGGGGAGGGATGAGGCAGTACAATTTTCCCCCCTCTGGCGGACAATGCCTCTCCCTGTAGATCATGTTCTCCCTAGGAAACGTCATTGCCCGAATCTGGTCGTGGCAAGGAGTATAGTCGTTGTACTTGTCATCGCACGGCTGAAAGGTTTCGACGCTCGAGTCAGAAACTTCGTGGTCATATATGCTATCCCTATCGCGATGGGTCTCGAAATCGAGGTTAGGCAAGAGGGTGCAATCTGTTAGTTTGTTGATCTGCAGAGCTATGTTGTCGGCCTTTCCGGAGCCACTCCTATGCCAAAGGCCAAGCAAATAGAAGAAGCAACACAAACCGACCACGATGATTATATGCGTAGAGGTCCGGGTGCTGCCTCCGTCCGCTGCATTTCCTCTCATAGCCATGATGCACCTGAAAATTTAACCTCATTTAGAAAAATCCCTTTTCCACTAATAAAACATGCATGCTTTTACAAATGAGGTTAAATTTTCCTTTAAAAAAAAAAATCTTAAAGCATCTTTAGCACTTCACAATCTTTTGCAATGAGAGTGAACAAAACCCCCTCAAGATTCAAAACAAATTAGCATTCTCTAATAGTAATAAAAAATCAGAAAGAAACATCTAATTAGTGATCATCTACGTTGCACTTGCATGCAAGGCCGGCCCAGGGGTAAGCCTAACAAGACTTCGGATTCAACCCCTTTCATAGGGAAACCTGCTAGGCCATTTGTTTTTCTTAGGGACGGTCCAGTCCAAACTCAACTTAAATCTATATTTACATCAATAAGGGTTAAGGGGCAACCAAAATTAGCTCCGGTTAGGGTAACCCCACCCCCCGGGCTGGCCCTGCTTGCATGGATACAAATACTATATGACCCAGGATGGGCACGGAGACGTGGATAAGGCGGTGACTTTGGCGTGTAGTGATGTAATATGGAGTAACCATGTCGTGTCCGATACATATCTGACAAGGACACACCATGATTCGATATTGCACTAATTTTGGAATATCTAAATTAGATTAACAAAGGTAACATATTAATATCGATCTTATGGTTATTAACCAAGTATAAGCTTCTCAATTACTATTCAAAGATTAGCCAGCTAACAAATATTCTCAATTAAAAATTCAATAATGATATGGGGACACACTTCTCTTGACACACTCCATAGCCACACTGACATGGCAGTGCATTATTGGATGTCAATTATTACCTCCCTTTTAAGGCTTTCCTTGACATCCAATAATGCACTGCCACATTAGTGTGGCTATGGAGTGTGTCAAAGAAAGTGTGTCCCCATAGCATTATTTTGCATAATTAAGATGAGCAGAAGAAAACTTCATATAGAAGAAAGATCAGAAATAAATCCAACTAGCAAATTAATACTAATCCACCTCCAAATTTCCAATTTTGGGAATGATCCATTTGCAGAATTGGACCAAATTAATGAACTAACCAATGAAAATCCAAACTTTAAAAAAAAATCAACCGATGATGCACACTTCAATCCACAATTTTGAGAGTGACACATTTGCAGAACTCGGCCAAATTAATGAACTATCCAATCCAAATCCAAATCCAAATCTCAGACGAGTTTTATAAAAAAAAAAAAAAAAATCATCAGAACTCGACCAAAATAATGAATTCTCTCCAAATAATACTGCTCCACCTTCAAATTTTCCAATTTTGACAATGACCAACTTGCTGATACCGACCAAACCAACGAATCATCGCATCAAAATCCAAACTTGACTAGATTTTCGAAATAATCATATGAACTAAAGAATGTGTGCTCTTCAAAGTTTCAAATTGGTAACTTACAGGTCTCTGCAGCTGAGGAAGGAGAAGAAGTTGAGATCCGATTGTTAAGAAAAAAATGGGAAGTTTTTATTGTTGGTTTGGGAGGAGAGCGGTTAATATGGTCATGGTATTGCAAGTGGATCGGGTATATTTATATCCAAGGATCCGAATGGGAGGCGGATCGGGTTGTTTACGGCACCCGGTGGATATGACCCATTAAAGGATGAGAGAAAAATGTGCATTAGGGATGGCAATAGGGGTGAGCATATAACGGTTTGAAAACCGAAAATCGAACTGAACCGAAATATGACAAACGGTTGGGTTTTTCGGTTATCGGTTCACTTTTGGTTTAAAATTTTGAAATAACGGTTTAGTTTTCGGTTCTTGATCTGAGTACCCGGATCGAAAACCAATTTAGATTTAGTAATTTATCAAACTATTATTAATCTATATATACTAATATTTTTTCTAACCCCTAACTGAGCACACTCACTTCACCTATTTTCTATTGATGCTTCTTTGAGCACTCTTTCTCTCTCTACCATCAATCTCTCTCTCTCATCTCCCTCTCCTCTCTCTCTCCTCTCTCTCCTCTCTCTCTCTCTCTATATATATATATATATATATATATATATATATAGATATATATATATATATAATTTTACTCTCTGTATTGTAATAATTCATAAATACATCAATGTCATATTTTTTAAAAATGTTATTTAAACAGACACATTTGCTAAAAATTTGAAGGCCCGAACCATTAGCCCATGGAGTCGAACCGACCGAAAATTGAAACGAATTAATTCGGTTCGATTTTTCTCAATTTTTATAAAATTGATTTCGTTTTCAGTTTTTTAAAAAAATACGATTTACGCTTATTTTGGTTTTTATATATTCGGTTTGGTCGGAACCGAACAGAACCGTTGCTCACCCCTAGATGGCAACGGAACGAGTAGGGGCCGAGAACCATACCCTCATTTTCGCTCCGAGTAATGTTCGAATTCCTGTCTCTGTCCCAATTCACAGTAGGGTTTAATATTTGACCCACATCCCCGTCCCCCATTAAATAATGAACTCTATGTTCCCGTATCCGTCCCATTAACACTTTCGGGGTTGGATTTATGTCTCCCGTAGGGGTGAGCATTATTCGATTTTGGACAGAAAATCAAACCGAACCGAATAAGAGATTCGGTTTTAAAAAAATTCGGTTCGGTTTTGGTTTTGAAAATACTAAATTGCTTATTCGATTTCGGTCCAAAACCGAATAACATATATATATATATATATATATATATATATATATATATATATATATATATATATATATATATATATATATACACACACATACACACACACACACACACACACACACACAAAATTTAGATATATTTAGATACTATATATATTAGAAAAAAATCAAATAAACCAAAAAATCGAATAAACCTAATAAACCGAAAACCGAACCGATTTAATTTGGTTCGGTTTGATTCGGTTGTGGGCCAATTCGGTTTCGATTTTGCTTATTCGGTTTTCGGTCCAATTCGATTTTGGATTGTTGGGTTTGAACCGAATTAATTAAATGCTCACCCCTAGTCTCCCGTCTCGTTAAGAATTTTTTATGTACAATAAGTTTAAAAAAACTGTTTTTATTTCCAATATTTTTTTTGAAGCAATGGGTACTTGTGGCGAACTCGCCTCCAATGAGGCTCGAACTCCCGACCACTTGGGCCGCATGCATCTCTCTTAACCACTAGGCTAGAGGTCATTTGCTATTTCCAATATATATATATATATTTTTTTATTTATTTTATATATATATATATATATATATATATATATATATATATATATATATATATATATATATATATGGTCGTGGGTCGTTCTGCAATACATCCCCTGGAAAAGGATGTATCGATACATCCCAAATCTGGACCATTGGATGTTGATCCAATGGTTCAGATTGAATAATAGAGTATAAACATCATTTAATGCTGATTTTGGCTTTTGACCTGTTGGTAACTTGCTTTAGCAGGTCATTTTTTACTTTAATTTTTTCAATGAACACCCTAAATTAACTCATATTTACTCTCTCTTTCGGTCATCTAATTTAATATTTTGTGCATCAACGTATAAATTCCGTAATTTTTTGGGGTAAAGGCCGTGGTGGTGGTGGTGGAAAGAGAAACGAAAAGAAGAAGGAAATAAGAATCGGTCTGGATCGCGTCGAACGTCGTCGAGCCCTCCTAGAACAACGAGGAGTACCAGCGGCGCTGAGAAGAATCGGTCTGGTTTGCGTCGGACGTCGTCGAGACCTCCTCGAACAAGGAGAAGTACCAGCGATGCCGCTCTAATTTTACTGTCCATGCCATTGTCAGAAATTTTATTCACTACCAAAATACAGTAAATTAGCGACGGACAATTAGCGACGGTTTTGTGGCAACTAGCCGGCGGATTACCGACGACAAGCCGTTATTTTTTTATTTTATTTTTAGGGGAAGAAAAGGTCGCACATCCGTCGCTAGGAAGTCGGAGATATAGCGACGGATATCCAGTCCGTCGCTATGCAGTCGATTATTTGGCGGAAGTCGTGGGGAGAATTGGCGGGACAATTCTTCGACTACGTAGCGACGGATATTCAGTCGGCAAGTATAAAAAGAGCGACTAACGGGCGACGGATAAGTATCCGTCGCTAATATACGTTCAGACTTAAATTGAAACGGCGGGAAGAACTTTTCACATTTTCCCCAAATTCACTCTCTCTCCTCTCTCTCTCCCGCGGCTTCGGTGATCGGCTCGGCGTCCTCATCCTCTCTCTCTTCCGAAGGTAATCCTCTCTCTCTCTCTCGCGGTGTCGTAGGGGCAGCGGAGGCGGCGGGCTTAGGGTCGGGGCGTCGGGGCTGGGCGGCGGGTGGCGGTGGTGGGCGGGGGGTTGTGGGTGGCGGGGCTGCGGGGGACGGCGGGCTTGGGGCGTGGGCGTCGGAGGCTGGACGGCGGGCTTGGGGCGTGGGCGTCGGGGGCTGGACGGCGGGCTTGGGATGACGGGCTTTGGTCAGGGCGACGGGGGGCTTTGCTTTTCAAATTCATCTGAGTTTATATATTGGCTAAATAATGTGTTATCCATATTGGGTGTTATCCATTAGTTTGGTGGTGTTTGGATTAGTAAATGTGAATATAGAGTTTGGGTTCATGGTGTATATGTTCACTATGTCAAGGACACTGCGAGTTCTTCATCTGCATAAGTCACTGAATAAGTGAAGTTTTTCCTGGAGTTTGGACATTCGCTTCACCAAAGTCACTGAATAAGTGATATTTTTCCTGGAAAACCGACCCTTAGAGTGTATCAGTTGTGTGCTTCTATATAGATGTATATATCTATACATCTAACTGTGATATACATATATATGTGTGTGTGTGCGCTTTAGAGAGTGAGGAATAAAGGCAGGCCTACCATGCCTATTAGCATGCAGGACGGCTTGGGGTGTAATGTGTGAGTGTAGACATGGTAGGAAATATAGGTAACGCTAGTGTAACTAGAATAAGGCAGTGCTTGCTAGATAGTAAGGACAGTCTAGTATCCTAACCAAGTTAATTTTAGCCTAGATATTTAGGATATAGCTCCCATATCCTAGAAGTGGACTCTTGCAATTTAGAAATAGATATATTGACTCAGTTTGATTAATTGACCTATAATGACTCTAAAACTTGATTTGCTGCTGCAAGCATACAACACCACAAAAATATTTTGTAACGCCCCAGTCCCAAAATACGTAGGACTAGGAACGTAGACATGCCAGCTGTATTCATACGAAGTATACTCCAATATATGGAAGCCTCGTATAAATACATAAGCTGTAAAATGCAGTAAAATCCCAACTAATCTCATCCACAAGAATAAAAGAATAGAAGATGTCATATATGAGAATAAATTGTCTTGATACAATATGTTGGGCGGAGACAAATCCACTACCAACAAAATAAGGAAATAAAATACATGGAAAGTGAAATGAGTGGCGAGCGAAGCGAAGACGATCCAAATGCAATCATCCTCGAAGAATAGCGAAGATCACGGCTAGAGCTAAAGCACCTGCGAAAGACAATAGCACACACCTGACAAGACAACCAGGTCCTCAGAGGGACGTAACAAGACACATAATAGCATGCCATATAAACTGAATAAATATTGCTCAATAAATAAGTAAATCGAATTTATAACATAGTCCAATACGCACCTACTAAACGAGCGTACCATCCCCCCAACCAAACAAGGACAGGAGATGGTAAACTAATTCACGGTAACGTATCTTTCTATGCTAAGAATCCGATATGGTATCCGGACCCCAACAAGGTTCAATACCTTCTCATCGAAGTAGTAAGTCACACCTACAACCAAACAAGGACAAGATGTGACGAACTAATCCGCGACAAGTTATTGTTCCAAGTCACGGTCAGATACAAGTACCCAAACCAAAAGTACTCGTACCTAACGGATAAGGGTAGCCTAACCGTTCTAAGTGAATACAGTTTAAGAACAGTTCATGGTCGCATGACTACCCAATCAAGTCGAGAAATAACCAATGCAGTACCTCAGTAGCGAGTCACAACACCATATACTATTCCTCAGTATCGAGCGAGTCTATAGCATATAGTCTACCTATCGTTCCTCAGTGGCGAGCGAGTCTACGATAGATAGGGTGGTAGTCAACTTCCAATCATGTTCTTCCCGCCCAATGCTAACTCTATAACCGCTAAGTCAAACTAGCATGCAACCTCTATTAGCGGTTATTCCTATCGCAACGGCTTGTACGTACTGGTGGCCAGCCAATCATGCACTTTCGTGTTCTATATGCAACACACAACTTCGTGGTACAACGTGTCAAGGCCATGGATACAACACACAAAGGTGGTCCCTTAAATCTAGGTTTAATATGTAAGAAAATAATACATAGCAAGAAACTGAACAGTAAATACTAACAGATTATACCATGTATCACAGTTTATTTTGCATAAAGAAAATAATGAACATGCATGAAATATGAGCTAAAATAATTAAACAGCGAATGACAAGGTGTCTTGCCTGGTAGGACGCCCGCGGTGGTGCAATGATCATGCTGGCACAACATCTACCTTCGATGCCACAACTACACAAGGAGACCTCTGATGGTGGCACGAACAATTCCATTGGGTCCAGCGGGGACAAATTAGTTGGGGTGGACATAAGGTAGGCTTGAATTGGCGAGGGAACATGAATAATGGGATTGGTTATGGGATGGAAGAAAATCAAGGAAAACACGGTTTTTAGGAAGTTATTTATAATACTTGGAAATATATATTATTAGTAAAATAGTTTTTAGATAAATATTTATAAAAATCACTTTTAAGAAAAAACTCTAAGTTTATTAAAAATAGGGTATTCAGATAGAAAGCTATATTGGTAAAATAGCTCTGACAATTATTTCGAAAATATCTATAACAATAATTTATTTGTCAAACTACTTTGGAAACTATATTTTAATAAAATAATTTTGGATAAAAATCTTTTACGGATATAAGTCTAAATTTTGTCGAAATACAATCCTAGATCAAAAGTCATGTTTTAAAATAATATATTTTATAGTCCCAAAACCTAAATTTGAGAATAAATATAGGCCTAGTCCAATATTTTTTTGTTACATTATAATTTAGAAACTAATAGTTTTCAAGATAAGTAATAATAATACAAATAATAATAGTAATAATAAAATAGTAATAATAATAAATAATAATAATAATAAAGAAACAATAACAGAAAGAAAAGAAAAGAAAACATATAAAAAAATAAAAACAATTATTAACTAATACAACACTGCTCCCCCTTCGTTTTGGGAACAGGAGAGAGAGAGAGAGTGAAAAGGAATTGGGGGAAGGGGAGAGAGAAGGAGAGAGCGGAGAGAGAGATGGACACGGTGGCGGAGTGAGCTGAGGGGTCGAGGGAGATGGGTAGCTCGCCGCTTCGGGAGACGCGGGTGGAAGACGGTGGTTGGCGCGGAGGGTTCTGGGCACGAGGGGGCAGAGGACCGGTAGAGTAGCGGCGGCGCACGGCGGAGGGCAGAGGAGAAAGGTCGGTCGGGCGCTGCGCAAGGAGGCGGTCTTCGCCGGAGTGAGACGGCTGAGGGTTCGACGCCAGGGGTTTGGTGGAGGCTGGACCCGGTCGGGTTGGGCACGGCGAGCAAGGGGGTCGGCCGACGCTGGGACGCGACGGCGGAAGGGTTTGTGGTCGGGCTTAGTCGGCGACCGGCGGCGGAGGCAGCGCTAAGGCTGAGACGCGGCGGATGGAGCGAGGGGAAGGTGAGGGTCCGGCGAAGATGGAGGCTGAGGCTGGCGGCGGAAGCCGATCGGTTGCCGGACGACGAGCGGAGGGTCTGAGGGTCTCGGGCGGAGCATCACCGCTCCAGCGGCGGAGGCGGAGGAGGAATCAGGGTCGTCGGGGGCTCGGTCCAAGGCGAGGCGGAGCAGCGCTCCTGTGGAGACGGCACCACGGACGAAGGTGAGTACGATGGTGACGGGGTTTAATTTTCTAAGGTTTTTCTTCTGTTTGGCTATGGGTTTTCCTTTGGTCGCCGGCGGGTTGCGCCGGTGACGGTGGTGGTTGGTCTTCCGGCCAGTGGCCGTGGTCGGGGATTTCTGTCGGGTCTGGTGTGGTGATGGTGGTGGCGGACACGGACTGTCGGTGGTCGGTGGTTGGTGAGGTCGGTGTGGGCGGCCGCGGCAATGGCCGCGGTGGTGGTGGCTGTGGTAATGATGTGGGGTTGGCCGAGACAAGGAGGATGGTTGCAGTGGTGGCGATGACGATGACGAGGGTGATGGTGTTGGCTAGAGATTAGGAGTAGGATTTAGGAATTTAATATTTGGCGTGTCGGGATTGTCGACACGGAGGAGAAGAATTTGTAATTGTAAAAATATGGAATAAGAATTGGACGATGGAACACGGACACGGGACACGCACCATTGGGTTGAGGAAAATATTTGTGTGGAGGAATTTATGGAAGAAATTGTGGAGAAAAATAATAAAAAGGTTGGAGGAGTAGCTGCCTATATTTATAGGATGTGGGAATTCCCAATTAGATAGGGATTAGAATTTATTTAAAACCCAAATTTAGATATTCATAATTTAATTTAAAATCAATCCAAATACAAATCAAAATCCAAATCCAAATTCAAAGCCAATTTAAATCTAGTTTAGATTCTATCCTTTAATTTAAAATCAATTAAGATAACTAAATTTTCAAATATAGATATTTATGTACCATTTAAAATATATCCATAATTCAAATCAAGATTTGAATTGGTACAATATTTTCAAAATATGTTTTCTAAAAATGCTATAATAATAATTTTGAAAATACACTATTATTTAAAATAAACAAATAAATAATTACGAAAATATATGTTTGTACAAATAGATATACTTTTCCAATTTACCATTTTATAGAAAAAAATTTATTTATTATATAAATGAAAGGCTTTTCATAAAAGTCATAAACTTGAAAATATTAGCTAGAAATAATTTTTATCTACATTAAAAATAATAAAATAATGTTTTTCAAAAATATGTACGTTCGTCCATATTCGCACTCGACGAGCAAAAAAAATAACTTCGTGCGCGACGTACAATACGAGTACGCGACGTACAATACGAAATTTTAAATCCGTACAAATATTAATAAATAAATAAAAAAATAATTAGTAGAAATTTAGGGATTTTATATCCTACCCAACTTAAAAGAATTTCGTCCTCGAAATTAAGAATTAGTAGGGGGGTGAGAGGACACAAGGGGGTATCGATAAGGAAGTATAGTCAAATCAAGACAAGGGAACGACGTTTAATGAAAACTTGCATTAGCGTCGTGAATTCAATAAGGCGAAGATAGTCATGAATTAACGCAAGAAGAAAATGTTTAAGATGACTCGCAATAAAGAATAGTATGGGTTCAAGTAAAATAAAATAATTTAGAGACCTTACAGTTATGGTCTATTGAGAGTAGGTTGAGGGCACGATTAGAGAATGAATTAGATTTAGAAGGTCATGACAGTAATTATAGGGCCGAGAAGGAGGGCGAGAAGTTTAGGATGAAGATATAGCAATATCGAGCGAGAATGGTCATAGTCGATAGGAAGGCTAGAGGAAGTTCTAGTATGACGCCTTCGTCCTCCTAAAATAGGTGAGGGCGAAGCAATAAAGAGTTTGACGACGATGATATCGAATACGAATACGTGGTTCAAAGACGACCGAATAATTTCAAAAGAATTGTCAAGGCAGTCGTGGATGGATTTCTAGAGGGCAAGTTTAATTATGTTCCATCCACGTAAAATATTAGACAAAGGCGAACCAAAGTGCACTCGGTTGATCAGACCATCATGCACCGATTCTGATTAGACCATATGTTAGTGGACATGCCCAATAACATATGTCTTGAAACAAGCCTGATAAAAGAATAAGCTTGCAAAAAGCTAGGCTACATTAGCATCATTAGTCAAGATAGTAAAAACATAGGCACGAGAGATTAAGATTGAAAGAAAGCGGAAGGATTCTAAGTCATATCTTATGTTGGTCTCTATATAGTCGTCCTATAGTCTTCTTGTCTAAGTCCTTGGTTGGCTAGAAGGGTTAGGTCCTCTAGATTCTAGGATCTAAATAAGCTTGCTAATATAGGTCACTAGGTCAAGGGGTTGCTAGGTCATAAGGTAGTCTACCCAACTTAAAGAATTAAACTAATGGTGTTTTGGGACAACTAACTAGTAGGGTCAATCTCTAGTAAGCACGAAAGAAAGATAAGAATAGGGATGGAAGGAAGCAAGCAAGATGCAATTGATGAGTCAAACGGTAGATAAAATCAAGGGAAGAGGTCAAGTATGTGGATGAGATCCTAGACTTCTAATCCTATACGCAGGCTTGCTTGGTACGGTAAAGTAACCAAACAATTTATCTTGACCTGCATGGACCACCACAAAAATATGTAATGCCCCAGTCCCAAAATACGTAGGACTAGGAACGTAGACATGCCAGCTGTATTCATACGAAGTATACTCCAATATATGGAAGCCTCGTATAAATACATAAGCTGTAAAATGCAGTAAAATCCCAACTAATCTCATCCACAAGAATAAAAGAATAGAAGATGTCATATATGAGAATAAATTGTCTTGATACAATATGTTGGGCGGAGACAAATCCACTACCAACAAAATAAGGAAATAAAATACATGGAAAGTGAAATGAGTGGCGAGCGAAGCGAAGACGATCCAAATACAATCATCCTCGAAGAATAGCGAAGATCACGGCTAGAGCTAAAGCACCTGCGAAAGACAATAGCACACACCTGGCAAGACAACCAGGTCCTCAGAGGGACGTAACAAGACACATAATAGCATGCCATATAAACTAAATAAATATTGCTCAATAAATAAGTAAATCGAATTTATAACATAGTCCAATACACACCTATTGAACGAGCGTACCATCCCCCCAACCAAACAAGGACAGGAGATGGTAAACTAATTCACGGTAACGTATCTTTCCATGCTAAGAATCAGATATGGTATCCGGACCCCAACAAGGTTCAATACCTTCTCATCGAAGTAGTAAGTCACACATACAACCAAACAAGGACAAGATGTGATGAACTAATCCACGACAAGTTATTGTTCCAAGTCACGGTCAGATACAAGTACCCAAACCAAAAGTACTCGTACCTAACGGATAAGGGTAGCCTAACCGTTCTAAGTGAATGCAGTTTAAGAACAGTTCATGGTCGCTTGACTACCCAGTCAAGTCGAGAAATAACCAATGCAGTACCTCAGTAGCGAGTCACAACACCATATACTATTCCTCAGTATCGAGCGAGTCTATAGCATATAGTCTACCTATCGTTCCTCAGTGGCGAGCGAGTCTACGATAGATAGGGTGGTAGTCAACTTCCAATCATGTTCTTCCCACCCAATGCTAACTCTATAACCGCTAAGTCAAACTAGCATGCAACCTCTATTAGCGGTTATTCCTATCGTACGGCTTGTACGTACTGGTGGCCAGCCAATCACGCACTTCCGTGTTCTACATGCGACACACAACTTCGTGGTACAACGTGTCAAGGCCATGGATGCAACACACAAAGGTGGTCCCTTAAATCTAGGTTTAATGTGTAAGAAAATAATACATAGCAAGAAACTGAACAGTAAATACTAACAGATTATGCCATGTATCACAGTTTATTTTGCATAAAAAAAATAATGAACATGCATGAAATATGAGCTAAAATAATTAAACAGCGAATGGCAAGGTGTCTTGCCTGGTAGGACGCCCGCGGTGGTGCAATGATCATGCTGGCACAACATCTGCCTTCGATGTCACAACTACACAAGGAGACCTCTGATGGTGGCACGAACAATTCTATTGGGTCCAGCGGGGACAAATTAGTTGGGGTGGACATAAGGTAGGCTTGAATTGGCGAGGGAACATGAATAATGGGATTGGTTATGGGATGGAAGAAAATCAAGGAAAACACGGTTTTTAGGAAGTTATTTATAATACTTGGAAAATATATATTATTAGTAAAATAGTTTTTAGATAAATATTTATAAAAATCACTTTTAAGCAAAAACTCTAAGTTTATTAAAAATAGGGTATTCAGATAGAAAGCTATATTGGTAAAATAGCTCTGACAATTATTTTAGAAAATATCTATAACAATAATTTATTTGTCAAACTACTTTGGAAACTATATTTTAATAAAATAATTTTGGATAAAAATCTTTTACGGATATAAGTCTAAATTTTGTCGAAATACAATCCTAGATCAAAAGTCATGTTTTAAAATAATATATTTATAGTCCCAAAACCTAATTTTGAGAATAAATATAGGCCTAGTCCAATATTTTTTTGTTACATTATAATTTAGAAACTAATAGTTTTCAAGATAAGTAATAATAATACAAATAATAATAGTAATAATAAAATAGTAATAATAATAATAAATAATAATAATAATAAAGAAACAATAACAGAAAGAAAAGAAAAGAAAACATATAAAAAAATAAAAAAATAAAAACAATTATTAACTAATACAACACTGCTCCCCATTCGTTTTGGGAACAGGAGAGAGAGAGAGTGAAAAGGAATTGGGGGAAGGGGAGAGAGAAGGAGAGAGCAGAGAGAGAGATGGACGCGGTGGCGGAGTGAGCTGAGGGGTCGAGGGAGATGGGTAGCTCGCCGCTTCGGGAGACGCGGGTGGAAGACGGTGGTTGGCGCGGAGGGTTCTCGGCGCGAGGGGGGCGGAGGACCGGAGGACTAGCGGCGGCGCACGGCGGAGGGCAGAGGAAAAAGGTCGGTCGGGCGCTGCGCAAGGAGGCGGTCTTCGCCGGAGTGAGACGGCTGAGGGTTCGACGCCAGGGGTTTGGTGGAGGCTGGACCCGATCGGGTTGGGCACGACGAGCAAGGGGGTCGGCCGGCGCTGGGACGCGGCGGCGGAAGGGTTTGTGGTCGGGCTTAGTCGGCGACCGGCGGCGGAGGCAACGCTAAGGCTGAGACGCGGCGGATGGAGCGAGGGGAAGGTGAGGGTCCGGCGAAGATGGAGGCTGAGGCTGGCGACGGAAGCCGATCGGTGGCCGGACGACGAGCGGAGGGTCTGAGGGTTTCGGGCGGAGCATCACCGCTCCAGCGGCGGAGGCGGAGGAGGAATCAGGGTCGTCGGGGGCTCGGTCCAAGGCGAGACGGAGCAGCGCTCCTGTGGAGACGGCGCCACGGACGAAGGTGAGTACGGTGGTGACGGGGTTTAATTTTCTAGTGTTTTTCTTCTGTTTGGCTATGGGTTTTCCTTTGGTCGCCGGCGGGTTGCGCCGATGACGGTGGTGGTGGTGGTTGGTCTTCCGGCCAGTGGTCGTGGTCGGAGATTTCTGTCGGGTCTGGTGTGGTGATGGTGGTGGCGGACACGGACTGTCGGTGGTCGGTGGTTGGTGAGGTCGGTGTGGGCTGCCGCGGCAATGGCCGCGGTGGTGGTGGCTGTGGTAATGATGTGGAGTTGGCCGGGACAAGGAGGATGGTTGCAGTGGTGGCGATGACGATGACGATGACGAGGGTGATGGTGTTGGCTAGAGATTAGGAGTAGGATTTAGGAATTTAATATTTGGCGTGTCGGGATTGTCGACACGGAGGAGAAGAATTTGTAATTGTAAAAATATGGAATAAGAATTGGACGATGGAACACGGACACGGGACACGCACCATTGGGTTGAGGAAAATATTTGTGTGGAGGAATTTGTGGAAGAAATTGTAGAGAAAAATAATAAAAAGGTTGGAGGAGTACCTGCCTATATTTATAGGATGTGGGAATTCCCAATTAGATAGGGATTAGGATTTATTTAAAACCCAAATTTAGATATTCATAATTTAATTTAAAATCAATCCAAATACAAATCAAAATCCAAATCCAAATTCAAAGCCAATTTAAATCTAGTTTAGATTATATCCTTTAATTTAAAATCAATTAAGATAACTAAATTTTCAAATATAGATATTTATGTACCATTTAAAATATATCCATAATTCAAATCAAGATTGAATTGGTACAATATTTTCAAAATATGTTTTCTAAAAATGCTATAATAATAATTTCGAAAATACACTATTATTTAAAATAAACAAATAAATAATTATGAAAATATATGTTTGTACAAATAGATATACTTTTCCAATTTACCATTTTATAGAAAAAAATTTATTTATTATATAAATGAAAGGCTTTTCATAAAAGTCATAAACTTGAAAACATTAGCTAGAAATAATTTTTATCTACATTAAAAATAATAAAATAATGTTTTTCAAAAATATGTACGTTCGTCCATATTCGCACTCGACGAGCAAGAAAAATAACTTCGTGCGCGACGTACAATACGAGTACGCGACGTACAATACAAAATTTTAAATCCGTACAAATATTAATAAATAAAAAAAAAAAATAATTAGTAGAAATTTAGGGGTTTTACATATTTACTGACTCATCAAGTTGAACCGTGTATAACATGCTCGACGCTTAAGAGGAATCATTTCGACTTAGTGGACTATCGAAGAATCGGTATCGGACTATCGGTATCGGTATCGAACTATCGGACTATCGGTATCGGTATCGCTAGCGGACTATCAGACTATCGGTATCGGTATGAAACTATCGGTATCGCACTATCGGTATCGGTATCGCACTATCGGTATTGGACTATCAGTATCGGTATCGCACTATCGGTATCGGTATCGCACTATCGGTATCGGTATCAATGGATGTACCCATTTGAAGGGTACATAAAAATCGATATAATTTAAGTTGAATTTCAGTAGGTTTTAAAATTCTTTCTTAATTCTCAAGATAATTTGTCTCTCTAGATACCTACACCATCGAAAGAAGAAAGTTGGCAACAAGGCTCATATAGAGGCTTCGATATGCGAAGCATATCTTATCGAAGAGGTGTCAAACTTCTGCTCAGTTTATTTCGATACTCATGTTAAGAAAAATCGAAATAGACCTCAAAGGAATGACAAGGACATTGAGGATGGAGGAATATTCAATGTAAGGGGCAAGCCTGTTGGGACTAGTAAAAGACGGTGGTTGACAGACGACGAGTATGATGCCGCTCACCGATATGTCTTGTTAAACTGTGACATACAAGAAGTGAGAGATTTGTAGAAGTAAGTCAGTACACTTGCACTCGTTATTATCTCGAATTTGATGAAGTAAGTGACTACACTTATATATTCTTATTTTCTCTAATAGTGTATTTAGAGATGAAGTCAAAATGAGGACACCCGATATTACCGATGAGGGACTTCAAAGAGAGGTTGATTGTACATTTCCGTCATGGTTTCACAAATACGTAAGTAACTGTGATTATAATTAAGATTATAAATATATAATCTAAAATATTTAAATTATAAATATTTGTTTACAGGTTTTATTGTCTGAAATAACACTCACTCATGAGAGTGTTCGTTGTCTGGCATTGGGACCGAAGAAGCAAATAAAGACTTGGCCAGGCTATGTCATTAATGGCATCAGATTTAAGTCAACTCAGAATGCTATAAATGTCGAATTTATCAATGACGACATCAGTACCAAGGATTCCGGTGTTTGCATAGGAGGCACCATCTATGACGACGAGCCGGACTTTGACTATTATGGAGTACTTCGGGATATTGTAGATTTACAATATACTGGCCCATATGATATGCATATTGTGATGTTCAAATATGAGTGGTTCGATACGACACCAAATATCGGTTGGAGAATCGATAAACAATTTGGATTTGTCGATATAAATCATCACAGGAGGTATAGAGGGTCCGATACATTTGCGATAGCAAATCAGGCTGTTCAAGTCTACTATACAAGCTACCCAAGGCGTCGTAAAGATCGATTTGACTGGTGGACAGTATGCAAGATTAAATCTAGAAATACATTCAACGTTGGAGACCCAGCATACCAAGAGGATCAGATCGAAAAGTCCCAATACTTGGGACAACACTCAGATACAATGGATGTTGAAGATATTGTTGAAGAAAATAGAGGGGAGGAAGAGGTTGATACACAAGATTTAGCTGTCAACCAGGGGAGAAAGAGGCGTCTTGTCCCAAATATTGAGGCAGAAGAAGAAGAAGAAGAAGAAGAAGGCAAAAAAGAAGAAGAAGAAGAAGAAGAAGAAGAAGAAGAAGAAGAAGAAGAAGAAGAAGAAGAAGAAATTGATGGGATGAGGATACAGATGAAATTGACGACGAAGATAAGGATGAGGATGAGGATGAGGATGAGGATGAGGAGAATGATGATAAAGACGAGGCCGAGGATGAGAACAAAGACGATGATTAGGTTAAATATTGTTGTATATTAAAAACACTTCCAATTACGTGAATTAAGTTTGACCTCATAAAAGCAATTACGTGAATTCATATTTTTTTTCATTCGATTATTTACTTAATTGCAGATGGCACTCCTAGTCTTTTTCGTCGCGACGGCACTCGTCTCCCAACCGGTGGCATGTATATTTTTCTTTAGAATTTTATATTCATTTACAATTTTATATTGTTAATTATGTTTATGTGTTCTATTTACAGGTCATAATGGCTGGCCGTGGTCGTGGTGCTGGTGGTGGTGTAACACCCAGTTTTCTGAAATTGGGATATTTTAAAAAATTTTATTATTTTTATTATTAAATAATGGTGTTTTAGTCATAGTATGATTTTGGTGAATTTTAGTTAGATTAAAACTATTTTCTAAGTCACGACTTATGACTTTATGATTTTACTCGTACAACCCTAGTTGACTGAGCACGAATCCGAGTCGTGTCCGTGTCCAAAATGGACACGAATACTCTGTACACACACATACACTGTGTCCTGTTGCTCGAGCCCCATTTCTCTCTGTACACGATACTTCGACACACGAATTTTGGTGGACACGAAGGGGCCATGACTGACATGTCAGCCCCCAAGTGCCATGTCACCTCGTGTCGTGTCGGACGAGAAATTCGACACGCACTGACCGCACACTGTACTGCACACTGTATAAAACATGCACTGACACGGCCTTCGTATCGTGTCTAGACATGACGTGGACACAAAGTGTCAGGCCTAAACCCTAGCCCTAGAACTAGGCTACACCCTGACACAAGCACGATACGTATCGATGTGTGTGTCGTGTCCACGAGGCTCTGTCCTCGCTGCACGAGACCGTGCCACGCGCGCGTTCAGTCCCCTGCTGTTCGGGACTCACGTAGGACACGACACGACACGTGGAGGGGTGACACTTGGTGGACACGAGGGGGCAATGTCTGCGAACATGCCCCCCAAGTTTCGTATCTTCTAGTGTAGTGTAGGACACGAATTCGTGTGTGCATCGAATTTGTACTGACAGCACACACGTGGAAATTGGGCTCTGATACGGGCTCGGACACGACACTGTACGACACACTGTACAGGCTACCTAACACCTAGACCAACCCTAGGCGAACCTACACACGTGTGTACGAGACACATGGACATGTATGTCGTATCCTACACGCATGTGCATCTCTGCATGACGCTGTGACACAGTGCACAGTCTGGAATTTACCCGATTGGGGGTTTTTCACTCCTGGACACATCGTGTTGTGTTGTGGTGGACACTTAGGGACACAAGGGACACGAGTACACCTAGGGGCACGATTACCAACCATTGGTTTCAAGCCTTAGTCGAGTTTAGGGGTCGGATTTAGGTTTACCCCCTTTAAGTTAAGCAATGAACAGTAATGTTCATTCCTGTATTTTTTTCCAGTTTTAAATCGATTTTGAAATGCAAATTATGTGATGTTTATACATGTTTATGTGTGTATATATATTGTATATACATATGTATATGTATTGTGTGTACAGGTGTGTGTCTTAGGGTTTATACATAGGTGTATGTGTATATATATAGGTATATATGTGTGTATGTTTTGTGTGTGTGTGTGTGTGGTTCTCAGTTTTTCTGAGAATACCCCCCCCCCCCCCCCCCCCCACTGTCATAGTCACTCTCTCTCACATCTCTCTCTATTATTCTCTCTCTATATAAGTCTATATGTAATATTATATATGTATATATATATATATATATATATATATATATATATATATATATATATATATATATATATATATATATATATATATATATATATATATATATATATATTTATATATATATGTATGATTATATATATATATATATATATATATATATATATATATATGTAAAAAATATATATATATATATATGTGTGTGTGTGTGTGTGTGTGTGTGTGTGTGTGTGTGTGTGTGTGTGTGATATGGCCTTGGTATTATATATATGTATTATATGGGTTATATAGTTGGGTATATATTGGTACATATATAATAGGTTCATATATATATATATATATATATATATATATATATATATATATATATATATATATATATATATATATATATATATTGATAGGTATATATATAGTAGATTGGCCTATGGTATACATAGTGTATGCCTATAATGTATAAATATAGACACCTATATATAGTGCCTTAGATACTCTAGCCTATGGTTAATTAGTAGCAAGTTAGGATTGACCAATAGGTCTAGTAGACCTAGTTTAACTAGATAGTTGACCCTTGTTGACCATTGTTGACCAAAGTCAACTATAGGTCAACCTTGACCTAATTGACCTAGAAATGACTTGGATGAACATAGAAGGACTAGTTTGACTAAGTTGACTAAACCATAGACTACTGACTAATTGGTTTAGGTTTAACCATATAGGTTATGTGGATAGTCCTATGTACATTAAGATATGTATGGGGTTAAGTGGAATACTTAGAGGTTGTGTCATGGTTTGAGTTAGCCTTATAGAGTTTGACTTAGATAGTTGACAAATGACCTAATTACCTTATTGACTAGTCTATGATTAACCAAAATCTTAGTTAGTCTAGACTTTGACCTAGTTTGACCATATTGACTAGTCTGACCATTATTGACTAAACCCAAGATAACTTGACTAGTTTGGCTAGAATGTTTGACCAAGAGTTGACTTTAACCTAGATTAGACTTGTTTAACCTTGTTTGACCTTGTATGACTTAGTTTAACTTCTTGTGACCTAGTATGACTTAATTTGACTTAGTTTGACTGAAGAGTTGACCAAGTTTGACTTTGACCTAGATTGGCTTAGAATTCATATAGATTGTATTGTAGATTTCATTTACCTTCATATTAGACATGTCATAATGGTATTGCTCTATTTTAGGATATTGTGACCCTGGTACAGACATCTGATATTACACTACTCTTTCCAGAGTATCAGGCGAGTACATTCTCTGATAGTTCTCTCATTTATTTGTCAATTACTGTATTTCAGTTTGTAGCTCCCCTTCCAAAAAATATAGAAATATTTTATTATTATTTATTTTATTTGAATAGTGATGTTTAGGGTTTTATAAATAATTATTTAATTATTACGGTAGATGACTTTAGCCTTGGCGGAGTCTTGGAGTGCAAGGTGACTAGAAATCGTGGCATTGATAGTGCGGTGGCGTGCGTAGACTAGTGTATTAGCCATGCCAAGGAAGGTCGAGCCATGTTGACGTCCTAACTAAGAAAACCAGACTAAGTTGTGACAGGACCATATAATAATCTAATTAATTGGTTATTATTAATTATTGGCTTTTAGGCGACCCAATTGTGCCAATTTAGTCTGGACCCAATCCGAACCAAACCCGAGTCCATGTAATCTGGTGGTGAGGCAAAGTTGTCCAGGTAGACGTACATATTGCATTTATAAATTTTGACTGTCTAAATAGGCATTTCACATATAATGGATATATATATATAAATAAGATATTTTATTTTATAATTATTAATATGTTACCCTATTATTAGTAATAGGATAAACACCATGCTCTAACCACCCTTGTGCAAATTACGACATTCGTCTATACCTGCAATTTCAAGTACATCGGGTATTGAATTACTGTACTTTGTTTTCCTGCTTTTCGTTAAATATTGTTGTTAAGAGATTATGTATGCATATAAACGTACTTGAAAAGTATGTGTAGACGTATATGTGCATAAATATATTATAAATATGTGTAAGTGTATTTATATAATATATGTATAAATATATATGTGTATATATAGAGATTAATTTGGTTATTGCGTGTGAATATATTATATATATGTATATGTATATATATAGGTATATGTATATATATGTATACGTGTATATATGTATGTGTATAAATTCTATATATATTCTTGGCTATGGAATATTTAATTATGAATATAGGTAGGTATCATCACATGATTATACATATGTGTATATCTAAATACATAAATATATGTATATAGAAATATATACATATATGTATATATATACATATGTTTATAGCTGTAATAAAATCAATGGATAAATCAATTAGCTAATAAAACCCAACTTTCCATAGGCCCAGCCTCGGCCCTAAGCAAACGGCCAGGCCCGAGCCCAACCCACAGTTGCTAAACATCCCCAAACCCCAGGAATTCCCCAGCCCGAGCTTTTGGATCACACAGCAGCTAAGTCCATCGGCCTACAACAAACTAACGAGCTGTATAATTAGAAACAGAGCTCGACGAAAAATCCATCAAACCCTAACCTAATCGCGCGCAGCCATTCCCCACACATGGGCGACCCCCCAGGTCGGTGCGCGCCGCCCCGACGCCGGCCAACCACCGCCACCACGCCGGAGCACCCACGCGCGTGGCCTGGAGCCGAGGAACACATCAGCTCTTCGCAGTGGAGGTAACCACTTCGCGATCGATTTTCTTCACATATACTTCATTGTTTTTGATTCCGTAAATTCCTAGGGCTAGTCCATATAACCATCTAGGACCCCCGCCCTTTAGTTCTTATGGAACTTACTCAGATTCGTCGAGAAATTGAGGCAAACATCGAGGAAAACCTGCTGAAAACAGGACACCCGAGTCAGTCCAAACCCCACTTTGGAAGGCAGATTGCCGCCAAGCAGTAGCAATACTTGGAAAACTACTTGAAGGAAGTCCTAGACAACCTATAGGACTCTACAACCCAACTTGCAGAGTTTGATTTCGTTGACTGTACTTCGAGAAATCGGATTTCAAAGTTACCGAAAAACCTGTTTTAAAAATTATGAAAACGCTCCACACGACGTGCGTCACGCCAATCCGGACGACGTGGTCGTGTACCGAAAGGATCGAAAGCTGCGTAATAGCTTAGTGGTCGTGTGGGCTTTGACGGAATTCAAATTGGTCGCGTGTGCGCGACGAATTTGATGCGTATCCGTCGAAATTTTCCGTATCGTGCACTTTGCAAATTCTCCAATTACTTTGTGCACGCTCATCGGATCGAGACAAAACTTGTGCCAATAGGACCGTATCATTTTTCTGGTCCTGTATGCCAAGTTTGGTCCGATTCTGAGACAGTTGATAAAATCACCGTTTTGCGGGCCCCACGGTCCCACTCAACGGGCGATTTTGTGCACGGACCGCCGGAATCCAACTCTGGGCATACGGTTGGGTTCATATCAGAAAACTGGATCCGTAGACATGTAGCTTGATGACTTTAGAGACCGTTGACTCTGGCACGCTTTTCGGTGCAAAGCGGGTCCAACGGCGGACATCATTTTGGCCCAAAATTACCGTTTTGCCCCTGTGTCCAGAATTGGACTTAAGGACAGGCAATCCTAGCTAATTGGACTATTATGAGATCATCAGTATTGTTTATTTTAGCTTCCGGGGACTGTTGTACGAGTTTTGACTATGGTGGCACATTGAGTAGTTCAGATTGTCGGGTTCACCAGCAAAGGACCACAGACGAGTACAGTTTATTGTTTGCATTTCGTTATTGATCTTTACTATATTTCATTGATTAGTCATTGGTTATGTGATTATTTTTTATTATAAATTGTTGAGTCGGGAATGAGAAGTACCAAGGATGTGTGATCTGACCTTAGACCGTGTAGACCGTGCAGACCGTATTGCATTTATTTCTTGTAGACCGTGTAGACAGTGTTTTATTTACTTCTTGTAGACAGTGTTTTATTTATTGCAAAGTAGACAGTGTAGATCGTGATTATTACTGCATTTAAATTGTGTAGATCGTGATTATTATTTTGTAGACAGTGTTTCTTTACTGCAATATTTTCTGTAGACCGTGTAACTGTAGACCGTGTAACTATAGACCGTGTAACTGTAGACCGTGTAACTTTAGACCGTGTAGACCGTGTCGCATAATTATCCCGAGACCGATCACATATCAAAGGTACTTCTAACAAGTTGGGGAAAGTCTGTTGTGTCTATTTATTTACTATTAGTTTTTCGTATTTCCTGTTTATTTTCAAACCCATGATTGATGTCTAACCTTTGTCTTATAGTCATTTTCTTTATTTGAAATTGCATTCAGTGAATTGTGCTCGTTCCATTCCTGACTGGAAACCAACATTTTCAGGTTAGCCGTGGATTCACTTAGCATGGGAGATACGGGGATATTTGCAGCCAGAAGCCTAGAGACTAGCTAGATAGTTGAGTTGTAGTCATTCTATAATTGTACAAGTTTATGTTTTATGCAAAGGTAAAACTTATGATCTTTGTAAATTAAATTAATCTTGTGAATGAGTATTATTTGTGATTTTGATCTTCATGGCCGTGACAGCGTTCTACCGCCGATACTGCGGTGTAGGCTGGCTTGGACACGTCTAGTATCCGTTTAAAAAAAAATGGGTGCAGGTCGTGACAAGTTTTTGTGGTGGCCCATGCAGGTCTGTTTTCGCAAATCATGCGAACTCGTGATAGTACTTAAGTTAGTTGTACTATTGCGAGCCTGCGACTAGAACATGCTCATTCACGAATAATGATTAATTTAATTTAAGAGAATGACTAGGACTAGGAGTCCCTTATACCAATTTACCGATGGGTAGTTTAGGCCATGCAATTTAGGATGAGGGTTATTTGTTAGATCCCCATAGTTGCACTATTACTTCTTGATAGGACGATATGACTCAATGTGGATAGATTATTCACTTGGTGATTCAGAGCTTCCTAGAAGTAAGATCTAACCTAGACGAATTATTTAATTCCTTCTCTCTGCCTCTTAGATATCATCCTCATATCTTAGTCAAATTGCCTATTCGGTTCCTATTTTTGCCCTAAGAGTTATTATTTTTATGATATCCATAGATGAACCTCAAGTTAGTTTTGATTCAAAGTTTTCCTGAAAGGGTTTGAATACACATAGAGTAGGTACTAGAATGTTTGTATTCCTTTTTCTTCAGTTATTTTCTCTCCGTTCAATCTTTTACAGATTGTGACTGATAGGACAAATATTTATGCCTTACTACATAGTCGGCTTGTTTGAATCTCTAGAAGCTCGTAAGTTTTTTTTTTACATACCTAGTTAAGGGAATGTTGATTAACTCGTAATGGCAGGACAGCAGCGCACTGTCGCCAATTATTTGTATTATGGAGACTATGGATACACTGCAGCCAGCAGCGCACTGGCGAGACACGACTCCTAGAGTTGAAATTGGTTTAAGAAAATATAGGTCATAGAATATTGCTAAAACTACGGCTAGTGGTCCTCTTTGACTGTAGTCACCCTTGTGTCAATATAAGGTAGAGTATCAGATAGCATATCACCCTGAAATCATGAATCCAAGGGTTTTCTACATCCCGAGTATACGGGCGAGGCAAAATCCCCGGTGAAAGGATTTCAGGCGTGAATACAAGTTTAGGGTACTATAAAGGATAAGACCGTGCCCTGTATGTCCCATAAGACCCAAAGCCAATACCAGTGGAAGTTTTGCAAGTTGGGTAGCACGTCTCCCGATCTAGCATTCCGTGGTCCTTGTGACCTATTGACGAGGGTATTAATTAACACTAATATGGTTACTTAGAATATAGAATTTTGAGGTCCATAACCCATTAGTCGACCAAGACCCTATGGATAGGAGATAGTAGGTTTGACTGTATGAACAAGAACACCGGGTAAGGTTGATTCTCTCAAAACCCGAACTACTTGTGCCTTCTTTCAAAATCTTGTATACTTGTAATTGACTATTTTGACCAATGTTGCTATCACAGCCTAGTTTTGCAAGCTCACCCTGTTCTCGAGCTTGATTCAAGACATATGTTTATTGGGGACGTCCACTAACTTATTGTCTAATCAGAATCAGTGTATTATGGTCTGATCAACCATGATGCTTTGGTTCGCTCTTCGTTTAATTACACTACGTGGATTGAGATATAGATGTCTCTAGGATCTCATCCGCGACTGCTTTGACAATTCCTCTTGAATTATACGTTCGCCCTTGGATCACGTGATTGTATTCAGTAACATCTTTCTTGAACTCTTTATTGTTTCTGTCTTTCACCGATTTAGAAAGACGAAAGCTCGTGATGGTGGAGAGATACAGAGTATCCACATGGCTATATTAGTTGCATACACAGGTGTAACTACCAGCGGCCAGCCATGAGATTGAGTTACTCGTTCTCCTCTCGACCCTCAAACTACTCTTGAGACCTTCTAGCCATCTAAATTTAAGAATGAGTAAGGTTTTACCCTTAGTCGAAATGACAACCTAGGAGTATCTATCCTTAAGAAACCAAATGTTGTGAGCCTCTAATTATTTGAAGTTTGGTTAACTAGAACCCTTGTAACAATAGTCTGGCAGGTTCGACACCAATAGAAGTTCACGACCAAATCGTTAGAAACCTTTTTGTCTTAGAGTGGTTACCCCGTCGATAACTCTTGTATATTATAGATGTGTATGTTCCTCTAGTTTATCGACCATGTGTCATTGCACACGTACTCGTTTTCCCATTTATTGAGAAACGGTCCTTGACTTGACTTATATCTACCGTATTCTATTATGTCATACCTTGTTCTTTATTACCGAGAATCGAGGTACAATATCCGGACCTTAGAATTCTTCTAACCTCATTATCCCTAAGACCATGTCCTAGCTTCTAAGGTGGGTAGACTGTAAGCCTTAAAATTTTGGGATATATGAAGATATTCGATTGATCGGAATAATTCCCATTAGGATGATAATTAGTGTCCCATGGACTCCCACTTTCCATTTAGATCATTTTGTGTTCCCGGCTGTGTCATTAACTTTCGGAGCACGAGACCAACTGTTATCTTCCAACAAATTTTATAATCTAGACAAGTCCACCTTCATCTAGGTATATCATGTCCTACTCAAACACGTTCTCTTGTACTATATTTTTATAGTACGACTTTTAGGTCAAGAGGACTAGCTATAAACCCTTACCATAATACCGGTAAACTTCCCGGTCCCAATTAGAGACTCAACCTAGACCCAAACCCTTCGATCCAATATATGGTTGTGATCTATTCGAGGCCCACTACGCACGTGTCACTAGCGTGCCACTCAATTATGTTTTCTCGTACTACTTAAACACAAAAGTCACGAAAGGTGTATTTTGGACTTTAGGAACCTAGCGAACCATCCGACTGGCAACTAGCTCAACCACTTGGGTTAGAATCTATACTAGATTACCCTAACCTAGTAGAAATAATTTACCATTGGGATCTTGTCCAGTCAATATAGGTTAAAATCTAAGGTTTATCCAACCAACGATTGATGTCCAATTAAGAAATCCATTAAGACCTAGTAAAACCCATCCATGCATACCACTATATTTGGACTATAAAACCGAACTATTTAAAATAAGTCCCTACACCTACTATATAGTTCTCCACCTTTTAGAATGTAAGGTCAATTGTAACCATTATCCCAACGACCTGGAAGTCGTGATACGATCTGGTATTGCATTTATAACCATTGATTCGTGTGTTTAAATAAACACGGAGAATATCACAATCTTGATTTCTCAAAAATTCGTTCTATTATGGAACGTTGTTCAGAATTTCGAGAGCGGAACCCCTGTATTGCACGGATGGCAACCTCCCATAAGAAACGAAGGGCGTTTCGATTTAGCAAGTGACTAGACTAGAGTAGCCGAACCTAGCAAATAAGTCAATAGTTCATAAATTTTTCTTTCCACCTACATCATCGGGTACTCTCTATCGCTCTTGAAAATTCATAAATGCACTCCATTTTTTCCTACCCTCTTATCCTTCCTGTTTCAGAGTGACGAATGGTCACGCTTATTAGAATTCACCAATATTTCTTGGCTACTTGTGTAAATTGTTGCTCGTTAAATTTTGGGTTGCTGGATAGATAAGAGAGGATTGTAGATACCATAAGCAGTAGATATCTATTGGTAGAAATTTTAGCAAGTAGTTGGATAATTTCAAAATTTAGTGACATAGCTTGAGGGAGTAGTGTGACCAAAGGTGGGTAGAAGTCCTCAAGAAATTACAGTTTCAAATGACCATGAGAATGGATTGATAGCAAATAGAAACCGTCTTCTATCATAGCGGATGGACTCTTACCTTAAATTTCGAGGACGAAATTATTTTTAAGGTGGGTAGATTTGTAGCTCCCCTTCCCAAAAATGTAGAAATATTTTATTATTATTTATTTTATTTGAATAGTGATGTTTAGGGTTTTATAAATAATTATTTAATTATTACGGTAGATGACTTTAGCCTTGGCGGAGTCTTGGAGTGCAAGGTGACTAGAAATCGTGGCATTGATAGTGCGGTGGCGTGCGTAGACTAGTGTATTAGCCATGCCAAGGAAGGTCGAGCCATGTTGACGTCCTAACTAAGAAAACCAGACTAAGTTGTGACAGGACCATATAATAATCTAATTAATTGGTTATTATTAATTATTGGCTTTTAGGCGACCCAATTGTGCCAATTTAGTCTGGACCCAATCCGAACCAAACCCGAGTCCATGTAATCTGGTGGTGAGGCAAAGTTGTCCAGGTAGACGTACCTATTGCATTTATAAATTTTGACTGTCTAAATAGGCATTTCACATATAATGGATATATATATATATATGAATAAGATATTTTATTTTATAATTATTAATCTGTTATCCTATTATTAGTAATAGGATAAACACCATGCTCTAACCACCCTTGTGCAAATTACGACATTCGTCTATACCTGCAATTTCAAGTACATCGGGTATTGAATTACTGTACTTTGTTTTCCTGCTTTTCGTTAAATATTGTTGTTAAGAGATTATGTATGCATATAAACGTACTTGAAAAGTATGTGTAGACGTATATGTGCATAAATATATTATAAATATGTGTAAGTGTATTTATATAATATATGTATAAATATATATGTGTATATATAGAGATTAATTTGGTTATTGCGTGTGAATATATTATATATATGTATATGTATATATATAGGTATATGTATATATATGTATACGTGTATATATGTATGTGTATAAATTCTATATATATTCTTGGCTATGGAATATTTAATTATGAATATAGGTAGGTATCATCACATGATTATACATATGTGTATATCTAAATACATAAATATATGTATATAGAAATATATACATATATGTATATATATACATATGTTTATAGCTGTAATAAAATCAATGGATAAATCAATTAGCTAATAAAACCCAACTTTCCATAGGCCCAGCCTCGGCCCTAAGCAAACGGCCAGGCCCGAGCCCAACCCACAGTTGCTAAACATCCCCAAACCCTAGGAATTCCCCAGCCCGAGCTTTTGGATCACACAGCAGCTAAGTCCATCGGCCTACAACAAACTAACGAGCTGTATAATTAGAAACAGAGCTCGACGAAAAATCCATCAAACCCTAACCTAATCGTGCGCAGCCATTCCCCACACATGGGCGACCCCCCCAGGTCGGTGCGCGCCGCCCCGACGCCGGCCAACCACCGCCACCACGCCGGAGCACCCACGCGCGTGGCCTGGAGCCGAGGAACACATCAGCTCTTCGCAGTGGAGGTAACCACTTCGCGATCGATTTTCTTCACATATACTTCATTGTTTTTGATTCCGTAAATTCCTAGGGCTAGTCCATATAACCATCTAGGACCCCCGCCCATTAGTTCTTATAGAACTTACTCAGATTCGTCGAGAAATCGAGGCAAACATCGAGGAAAACCTGCTGAAAATAGGACACCCGAGTCAGTCCAAACCCCACTTTGGAAGGCAGATTGCCGCCAAGCAGTAGCAATACTTGGAAAACTACTTGAAGGAAGTCCTAGACAACCTATAGGACTCTGCAACCCAACTTGCAGAGTTTGATTTCGTTGACTGTACTTCGAGAAATCGGATTTCAAAGTTACCGAAAAACCTGTTTTAAAATTTATGAAAATGCTCCACACGACGTGCGTCACGCCAATCCGAACGACGTGGTCGCATACCGAAAGGATCGAAAGCTGCGTAACAGCTTAGTGGTCGTGTGAGCTTTGACAGAATTCAAATTGGTCGCGTGTGCGCGACGAATTTGATGCGTATCCGTCGAAATTTCCCGTATCGTGCACTTTGCAAATTCTCCAATTACTTTGTGCACGCTCATCGGATTGAGACAAAACTTGCGCCAATAGGACCGTATCGTTTTTCTGGTCCTGTATGCCAAGTTTGGTCCGATTCTGAGACAGTTGATAAAATTACCGTTTTGCGGGCCCCACGGTCCCACTCAACGGGCGATTTTGTGCACGGCCCGCCGGAATCCAACTCTGGACATACGGTTGGGTTCGTATCGAAAAACTAGATCCGTAGACATGTAGCTTGACAACTTTAGAGACCGTTGACTCTGGCACGCTTTTCGGTGCAAAGCGGGTCCAACGGCGGACATCATTTTGGCCCAAAATTACCGTTTTGCCCCTGTGTCCAGAATTGGACTTAAGGACAGGCAATCCTAGCTAATTGGACTATTCTGAGATCATTGGTATTGTTTATTTCAGCTTTCGGGGACTGTTGTACGAGTTTTGACTATAGTGGCACATTGAGTAGTTCAGATTGTCGGGTTCACCAGCAAAGGACCACAGGCGAGTACAGTTTATTGTTTGCATTTCGTTATTGATCTTTACTATATTTCATTGATTAGTCATTGGTTATGTGATTATTTTTATTATAAATTGTTGAGTCGGGAATGAGAAGTACCAAGGATGTGTGATCTGACCTTAGACCGTGTAGACCGTGTAGACCGTGTTGTATTTATTTCTTGTAGACCGTGTAGACAGTGTTTTATTTACTTCTTGTAGACAGTGTAGACAGTGTTTTATTTATTGCAAAGTAGACAGTGTAGATCGTGATTATTACTGCATTTAAATTGTGTAGATCGTGATTATTATTTTGTAGACAGTGTTTCTTTACTGCAATATTTTCTGTAGACCGTGTAACTGTAGACCGTGTAACTGTAGACCGTGTAACTTTAGACCGTGTAGACCGTGTCGCATAATTATCCCGAGACCGATCACATATCAAAGGTACTTCTAACAAGTTGGGGAAAGTCTGTTGTGTCTATTTATTTACTATTAGTTTTTCGTATTTCCTGTTTATTTTCAAACCCATGATTGATGTCTAACCTTTGTCTTATAGTCATTTTCTTTATTTGAAATTGCATTCAGTGAATTGTGCTCGTTCCATTCCTGACTGGAAACCAACATTTTCAGGTTAGCCGTGGATTCACTTAGCATGGGAGATACGGGGATATTTGCAGCCAGAAGCCTAGAGACTAGCTAGATAGTTGAGTTGTAGTCATTCTATAATTGTACAAGTTTATGTTTTATGCAAAGGTAAAACTTGTGATCTTTGTAAATTAAATTAATCTTGTGAATGAGTATTATTTGTGATTTTGATCTTCATGGCCGGGACAGCGTTCTACCGCCGATACTGCGGTGTAGGCTGGCTTGGACACGTCTCGTATCCGTTTAAAAAAAAAACGGGTGTGGGTCGTGACACAGTTCTAGTTAGTTCTATTGATTCTCTGTATCAACACGTATGGATATTTCTGAATTCATATATCGACACATACCTTACTTACTGGCCTCTATTACTGGAGTCATTGGAATCATTTCTGGAATCATCATGTATTGGCCAGACTCATCTCGATTCTTTTATCGATTTTGGATTCACTTGCTGGACGAAGAAATATTGAGTAAGACATGTAGACATACCCCAAATTCGGAATCTCCCACTGGAATCTACCGGAAGCATAGCCATCTCTTGCCCGATCAGTGAGAGATGTGCCTGATACCTACAGCCGTTTATATGTCAACCTCGATATTTTAAAACACACTGTTAGATCATAGTTGGACTCACCCTAGATTCATTGATCACTGTTGGACTCATCTTGTACCAGAAATCATCTGGTATCAGATTATATGGACTGGACTCACACTGGGATTACATCATACTGTCTGGACTCATACATGTTATTCTAGTTCAGTTAGCTTTTATTACAGTCTTCATTGCCATGATTCTTCTCTTGTTTTAGTTACCTTTCTTTTCTTGTATCTTACTGTTTCTTTATGCCATCATTACCTGTATAAAACTGCCATGTTCATCAATAAAACTGTCTATAACTGCTTTATAGTTCTTTGTCATTTACTTAGATTTTTTTAGATGAGTTGTACTCGTTCCTGTCCTGATTGGACATGTTGAAAATATTACAGATGATAATCCTGAGGACACATGCCCTACTTACCATGGACCTGGCGAGGGATTAGCTACCTTTGGTTCCGACTCTCAGGAGTGATTCAGGAGATTAGCTAGTAGACTACTTTAGCTTTCATGTTTTGACTTGTTGTATTAAAGTTAAGTTATTGAGTTTGTATTAAGTTGGTTTGAGACATTGTTGTATTATTTTAGTAGTTAGTTGTTGTCTTTAATTTCTTAGGTATAACTTCTGTGTTATCTTTTCGTGCTTTAGACTGTGATTGAGTATATCATACCCTTTACTTGTCCTCCATTCGGAGCTGATATCTGGATAAGTACTTTTTATACACTGTATGAGATTAGTTAGCAACCTAGGACAGCTTACTACTGCCGATACTGCGGCGTAGGCTGGATGTACCCACTTCTCGTGCCCCTATACAGGGTGCGGGTCGTGACACATTTTAGTGGTGCCCCCATGCAGGTCTCGAGACTAAATTGTTTGGTTACGTTATTGTACCAAGCATGCCTGCAATTAGGAACTTAAGGTAATTAGACATTAGGAATGACGCTTAGAACACCTAGAGGAATACTAGGATTGCAATATAGGAAATACATCACATGCTTGCTATTATAATTTGATTTTCTTGTCTATGATTGTTTTGCTTTAAAGAGTCCTTATAAGTCCTTTTTATTATAATTAGATGGTGCTTACTCGTTCATCCCAGCATGTCACACCTGAGAATGGCACACTCCCCATCCAGTCAGCTGACCAGTTAACTGATACACCTACACCTCCACCTACCACCTTCCCCCACTCCACAGATCCACAAACCCAGATGCCTCCACCACCTTCCACCTCACAGTCCCAGCAGGACCCAATACTTCCACCACCCCCTATCACTATACCTACCCAGGCTTCCGTCACACTCGACAAAAACCAACTGCTCACTCTGATCCAGGGGTTCCTAGCAACCCATCAGGAGCAGACCACCCTACTCCGCCAGAGCATGGAGCATTCTGAGGAACGTACCGTGGTCCCACCACCTGTAGAGCTGCGGCAGAGAGCGGGGACGATCAAGGACTTCATGGGTCTAAACCCCAAGGAGTTCTTAGGGACTGAGGGCATAGTAGTAGCAGATGACTGGCTAGACTCGGTAGAGAGGAAGCTCCTTGGAGTTAGGATGCCGGATGACCTCCAGATCGAGGCAGCAGGATTTTTGCTGATAGACTTGGCAGGAGTTTGGTTCCGGAATGAGCCGTTGTTTGCGAGAGGGAGAGCCACTTGGGATCAGTTCAAGACCCAGTTCAAGAAAAAATTCTTTTCGACCACCGCTAGGGTAGCCATGGGGCTACGATTCCAGAACATCCAGCAGGGAACCCGTTCTGTCGACGAGTATACGGCAGAGTTTAGTCGCCTGAGCCGTTTTGCTCCTAGTCTAGTTGCTGACCCTGAGGAGATGACGCGTAGGTTTTGCCATGGTCTAGTTCTAGACATTGGCATTCTTATAGTGGCGAACGGTATGACTGACTACTACCAGAGCTTAGAGTTAGCCCGGAGTATCGAGGAGCATCTTTTGTCTTACAAGAGGCCGACTTCTGTTCACATTGAGGGACCCTCAAAGCGTTAGGCTTTCCAGCAGAAAGTGCCAACGCTACACCAGCAGACATATCGTCCTCCCACACCACATCATTCGACCCCGCCAGTTAGAGCCCCGGGACTCCGACAGCAGAGGCCATTTCAGCAGGTACAGCATCAGTATCTGGGTCAGGACCTGAAGACGATAAGTTGTTCATACTGCAGGAAGCAGGGACACACCAGGAAGCAGTGTAGGAAGAGGCTGAAGGTTTGCTATACCTGTGGGTCTGATACCCACCAGAAGATGGATTGTCCTGTTGTACCTCCTTATAAGGGTGCTAGGCCACCTGTAGCTCAGCACCAGAGGGGTGGAGCTTTTGCGATGTCGGTAGAGGAGACCAACGCTGCAGGTGACGGGTTAGCAGGTTTATCTTTTCTGTCCTTCCTTTCCCATCTTGTTGTATGATTTTATTAGTACCTGTCAGGATATGCTTGTGATATGCTAGATAGTGTAGTTATCCTGTTCAAGACTTGTGGAATCACGACCAGTAGGACTATGATTGCATGTTATCTTTTGACTCTGATTGACTGGGGGTTTGACCTAGAAGGAGTACGACTATCTTAATTTCGAGGACAAAATTTTTCTAAGGAGGGTAGACTTGTAACACCCAATTTTCTGAAATTAGGATATTTTAAAAAAATTATTATTTTTATTATTAAATAATGGTATTTTAGTCATAGTATGATTTTGGTGAATTTTAGCTAGATTAAAACTATTTTCTAAGTCACGACTTATGACTTTGTGATTTTACTAGTATAACCCTAGTTGACTGAGCACGAATCCGAGTCATGTCCGTGTCCAAAACGGACACGAATACTCTGTACACACACATACACTGTGTTCTGTTGCTCGAGCCCCATTTCTCACTGTACACGACACTTCGACACACCAATTTTGGTGGACACGAAGGGGCCATGACTGACATGTCAGCCCCCAAGTGCCATGTCACCTCGTGTCGCATCGGACGAGAAATTCGACACGTACTGACCGCACACTGTACTGCACATTGTATAAAACACGCACTAACACGGCCTTCGTGTCGTATCTAGACATGACGTGGACACAAAGTGTCAGGCCTAAACCCTAGCCCTAGACCTAGGCTACACTCTGACACAAGCACGACACGTATCGATGTGTGTGTCGTGTCCACGAGGCTCTGTCCTCATTGTACGAGACCGTGCCACGCGCGCGTTCAGTCCCCTGCTGTTCGGGACTCACGTAGGACACGATACGACACGTGGAGGGGTGACACTTGGTAGACACGAGGGGGCAATATCTGCGAACATGCCCCCCAAGTTTCGTGTCTTCTAGTGTAGTGTAGGACACGAATTCGTGTGTGCATCGAATTTGCACTGACAGCACATACGTGGAAATTGGGCTCTGATACGGGCTCGGACACGACACTGTACGACACTTGGACACTGTACATGCTACCTAACACCTAGACCAACCCTAGGCAAACCTACACACATGTGCACGAGACACATGGACACGTATGTCGTGTCCTACACGCGTGTGCATCTCTGCACGACGCTGTGACACAGTGCACAGTCTGGAATTTACCCGATTGGGGTTTTTCACTCCTGGACACGTCGTGTTGTGTCGTGGTGGACACTTAAGGACACAAGGGACACGAGTACACCTAGGGGCACGATTATCAACCATTGGTTTCAAGCCTTAGTCGAGTTTAGGGGTCGGATTTGGGTTTACCCCCCTTTAAGTTCAATAATGAACAGTAATGTTCATTCCTGTATTTTTTTCCAGCTTTAAATCGATTTTGAATTGCAAATTCTGTGATGTTTATACATGTATATGTGTGTATATATATTGTATATACATATGTATATGTATTGTGTGTATAGGTGTGTGTTTTAGGGTTTATACATAGGTGTATGCGTATATATATAGGTATATATGTGTGTATGTTTTGTGTGTGTGTGTGGTTCTCAGTTTTTCTGAGAACACACCCCCCCACTGTCACAGTCACTCTCTCTCACATCTCTCTCTATTATTCTCTCTCTATATAAGTCTATATGTAATATTATATATGTATGATTATATATGTATATGTATATATATGGAATATATATATATATATATATATATATATATATATATATATATATATAAAATATATATATATATATATATATATATATATATATATATATATATATATATATATATATATGTGATATGGCCTTGGTATTATATATATGTATTATATGGGTTATATAGTTGGGTATATATTGGTACATATATAATAGGTTCATATATATATATATATATATATATATATATATATATATATATATATATATATATATATATATATATATATATATATATATATATATATTGATAGGTATATATATAGTAGATTGGCCTATGGTATACATAGTGTATGCCTATAATGTATAAATATAGACACCTATATATAGTGCCTTAGATACTCTAGCCTATGGTTAATTAGTAGCAAGTTAGGATTGACCAATAGGTCTAGTAGACCTAGTTTGACTAGATAGTTGACCCTTGTTGACCATTGTTGACCAAAGTCAACTATAGGTCAACCTTGACCTAATTGACCTAGAAATGACTTGGATGAACATAGAAGGACTAGTTTGACTAAGTTGACTAAACCATAGACTACTGACTAATTGGTTTAGGTTTGACCATATAGGTTATGTGGATAGTCCTATGTAGATTAAGATATGTATGGGGTTAAGTGGAATACTTAGAGGTTGTGTCATGGTTTGAGTTAGCCTTATAGAGTTTGACTTAAATAGTTGGCAATTAACCTAATTACCTTATTGACTAGTCTATGATTAACCAAAATCTTAGTTAGTCTAGACTTTGACCTAGTTTGACCATATTGACTAGTCTGACCATTATTGACTAACCCCTAGATAACTTGACAGTTTGGCTAGAATGTTTGACCAAGAGTTGACTTTAACCTAGATTAGACTTGTTTAACCTTGTTTGACCTTGTATGACTTAGTTTAACTTCTTGTGACCTAGTATGACTTAATTTGACTTAGTTTGACTGAAGAGTTGACCAAGTTTGACTTTGACCTAGATTGGCTTAGAATTCATATAGATTGCATTGTAGATTTCATTTACCTTCATATTAGACATGTCATAACAGTATTGCTCTATTTTAGGACATTGTGACCCTGGTACAGATATCTGATATTACACTACTCTTTCCAGAGTATCAGGCGAGTACATTCTCTGATAGTTCTCTCATTTATTTGTCAATTACTATATTTCAGTTCTAGTTAGTTCTATGTGATTCTCTGTATCAACACGTATGGATATTTCTGGATTCCTGTATCGAAATATACCTTACTTGCTGGCCTCTATTACTGGAGTCATTGGAATCATTCCGGAATTATTTTCTGGAATCATCATGTATTGGCCAGACTCATCTCGATTCTTTTATCGATTTTGAATTCACTTGCTGGGCGAAAAAATATTGAGTAAGACATGTAGACATACCCCAAATCCGGAATCTCCTACTGGAATCTACCGGAAGCATAGCCATCTCTTACCCGATCAGTGAGAGATGTGCCTGATACCTACAGCCGTTTACATGTCGACCTCGGTATTTTAAAACACACTGTTAGATCATAGTTGGACTCACCCTGGATTTATTGATCACTGTTGGACTCATCTTGTACCAGAAATCATCTGGTATCAGATTATATGGACTGGACTCACACTGGGATTACATCATACTGTCTGGACTCATACATGTTATTCTAGTTCAGTTAGCTTTTATTACAGTCTTCATTGCCATGATTCTTCTCTTATTTTAATTACCTTTCTTTTCTTGTATCTTACTGTTTCATTATGCCATCATTACCTGTATAAAACTGCCATGCTCATCAATAAAACTGTCTATAACTGCTTTATAGTTCTTTGTCATTTACTTGGGTTTTTTTAGATGAGTTGTACTCGTTCCTGTCCTGATTGGACATGTTAAAAATATTGCAGATGATAATCCTGAGGACACATGCCCTACTTACCATGGACCTGGCGAGGGATTAGCTACCTTTGGTTCCGATTCTCAGGAGTGATTCAGGAGATTAGCTAGTAGACTACTTTAGCTTTCATGTTTTGACTTGTTGTATTAAAGTTAAGTTATTGAGTTTGTATTAAGTTGGTTTGAGACATTGTTGTATTATTTTAGTAGTTAGTTGTTGTCTTTAATTTCTTAGGTATAACTTCTATGTTATCTTTTCGTGCTTTAGACTGTGATTGAGTATATCATACCCTTTACTTGTCCTCCATTCGGAGCTGATATCTGGACAAGTACTTTTTATACACTGCATGATATTAGTTAGCAACCTAGGACAACTTACTATCGCCGACACTGCGGCGTAGGCTGGACGTACCCACTTCTCGTGCCCCTATACAGGGTGCGGGTCGTGACAGGTGGTCGTGGTCATAGTGGTGCTGGTGGTCGTGGTCGCATTCAAAATTCCCGGGATGTGACCCCATCGAGCGACCCCGACCCGGAGAGTACCCCGGGCACAGACGCATCCCGCCGTCGATCGACCACTTCATCGAGGCATGAGTCCAAATCTGCTAGCGAATCCGTTCCGCTATCGAAACCACCACCAGCGGATCCACCAGTGGATCCCCCAGTTACTGTACAGTGGGCCCCAGAGTACCCTCATACTCGGTTCCATCCGGTTACTGGGGAGTACATGCGCAGACTCGCGGATCCTCCGACGGCACCAGAGAGGCCGAGAGGCGAGTTCTGACGAGAGCTATGGCCCGCGGGGACCTCGTAAGTAAATTTAAGATAATTTATTAAATTTTTTTCATTTATTTAAGTTAATAATTCAGTCGTTTCTTCTTTGTAGGTTTTTTCCGTTTAATGTTGCCAGGGCTCTTGGAGAAATTATCAGGGCTAACTTCCATGGTCCCTACCTCAACTTTTTGTCGGTGCCTCCAAACGTGAAGTACGTCTGGCTCGACGAGTTGAGGGTGTATATCAATATCTTCTGGTTAATTATTAGTTACTCTTTAATCAACAATTTTTTAAATTACGTAATAATTGAATTTCTATGTTAGACGACGTACTGGTGGCCCCCCCATCGTGAGGACGCGATCCGCATGACCTACAGAAGCGCTGCCTCGAAGAAGATACGGGATATGATTCATGACCTGAAAATGGGGGCATACGAGGCCGAATTGGATCCGCAGGAGTATTATGAGGACCTTTTAGGTATGATGGATACTCCTGCGTACAAGAAGAAATCGAAGAGGGCGAAGGCGAACCGACAGGCCGCGGGGCTTCATACAGGGGGATCAAGGCCCCATGCAGCGACGCTTGCAGATCTGGTAAGATACCGTAAATTTATTTCACTATCGAATTAGGTATTATTAATATACGGAGTTAATTAAGTTCTACGAAAATTTCGTATGCAGGCCCAACGGGCGGTGAAAGAGGAAAGGGTGCCAGAATCGGTCACCATGTACGACGTGTTCCAGCATACGCACAAAAGACGGAAGGACGGGAGCTTCGTCGACGAGAGGGCCAAGGAGATTGATGTAAGTACTTATGTTTATGAGATTTACGTTAGAATAAAAAGTATTCGGACTATAACTTAGGTAAACTTAGGATTCACACTTAACTTAGTGAAACATAGGATTTAGATTATAACTTAGGTAAATCTTATAATATAAACATATTCACTTGATAGGCTGCGTATCGTGAGGTCCTTAGTCGGGCTCAGTTAACTGACACCGAGGATGTCGGTGAAACGATACCCGCCCGGATGCCCTCTTTTTTGGTCGCTCGCAACGACTTGTTCGTAGATACCATCGGCGGCTTTAAGAAGGGGCTTCTGTACGGAGTCGGCTCCCTAGGGTCGTTGCACATGGCAACGCAGAGATTTCCATCGATACCGCCTCCTTCCGTGGCTCCGACAGACGATGATGTTAGGTCGCAGCTTACGCAGCTGCACGAGGCGGTATCGTCCTTGCGGGAGCAATTTGCCACGTACTTTCCACCTCCGTCTGCTGCTGTCGGTCCGTCTGCTGATGGTGTCGGTCCGTCTTCTATTGGTCCGTCGACTGCTGGTGTCGGTCCTTCTTCCGTGGGTCATCTTTCTTTCAACCCTGATGTCCCTATTGTACCGTCGTCGACTGTGACGACACTCCTGGATCTCATGTTGCCAGAGCAGCTACGCCGACTTTCGAGCAGTGTTTACGACGGCTTGTCGCCGTACCTAGTGGAGGAGTATATTCGTCGGTCGCAGTAGGGATTACCACCACCGGGCAATTGAACTCCTCCTCCTCCTTAAAATATTGTAATTAAGAAAATTTGGAATATTTGTGGCAATTTTAGATTATTTGTGCTATGATCGGATTATAACAACGAATATTAGGTTACTCTTCAGCATAATTGATGTCTATTTTCTATTAATTTGGTTTGGTCTATGTGATTCTTGGATAATTGGTGTGCATTAAATTCGTATGTGCATATTTGGTCTATATGATTCTTGCATAATTGGTGTGCATTATATATTTGGTCTATGTGATTGTTGGATAATTGGTGTGCATTATATATTGGTTTGGTTTATGCATATTTTTGTGAACAGGGAAAGTTCTGCAATTTTTTTCAAAAAAATCTCAGTTATCGACGGACTAGTGACCGGTTAGCGACGGATATTTCCAGTTTTCGACTACTTTTCGACGGAATTTCCTCGCCAACTGGAGATTTAAAACTGTTTCCAGGTAGCGACGGGTGGTCGACGAAATATTCGTCGGCATGGTTCTGGTGGTATATAATTCGACGAAATAGCGACAGAAAATCCGTCGCCAAGGCGATGGATAATCAGCCACTAATCAGTCGCTCTCTCGACGGCGTAGCGACGGAAACTCCGTCGCCAAGGTTCTGGAAATGTTGGACATTTCCAGAACCATGGCGACGGATAATCAGCCAATAATCAGTCGCTCCTTCGACGGCTTAGCGACGGAATAGCGACGACTCATCCGTCGCCATGGTTCTGGAAATGCCAAGCATTTCCAGAAAATGGTCGACGAATAATCTGTCAGTATGCCGTCGCTAATCCGTCCTTTGTTAGCGACGGCGATCGACGAAATAGCGACGGAACGATACCCTCTGATACGCTATTACGACGGTTTACCGACGGACCATTACATCGCTATTGTCTACATAGTTCAGTATTTAATACCTGAAATGGACGAAAGCCCGTCGGAAAGTCATCGCTAATGCTTCATATTGTGAAGTCGAAATGTCGTCGCTATTCCGTCGCTTGACGACTACGTAGCGACGGACCGTTATTAGCGACGAGCTGATTGCCGACGGATTATTTTGGCCAAGACCCGTCAGTGATCGGTCGCTAATACAAATTTCCGACGGACGGGCGACGGATCTGGCCGTCGCTAAATCGACAAATTTTGGTAGTAATATTTTTATCTAACAATTTAATATTTTGTTAATAAAGCTACATGTCATGGTGGTGGTGGTGAACTGAGGAAACCTGCTTCTGAGGTCGGACGGATCATCTGCTCACATATTTTTTTAAAAAGTCTGTATTGGTCGGACAAAATATTTTTTACTTTTCTAATGATAATATTTTCGAAGATAATATTTTTTTGGACGAAGAATAGCCATTCTCCTTGCTTTTAACACGGAGAATGACTATTCTCAGGGAGAATGACCATTCTCCGTTCTTTTAACATGGAGAATGACCATTCTCCTTGCTTTTAAAACGGAGAATGGCCATTCGACATTCTCCGTTCTTTTAAAATAGAGAATGGTCATTCTCCGTTCTTTTAACACGGAGAATGACCCTTCTCCGTGCTTTTAACACGGAGAATGGACACTCTCTGTGCTTCTAACAAAGTATGGTACATTTAGGACTGAAAATGTTCAAGTATCTCATATTTTTTTTTTCATCAAATATTTAAATTATTTTTAATAACATTTACCCAAGTATATTCATTTAATATTAAATCATGTTCAAGAAAATCTGAATATCATTTTATCAGGCTTCTACTGTATGGCTGCACAAAATTTCTTGCGAGTATTTGAATATAATTAACCTACTATCCAGGAGAATTTTTCTTACATTACATTATGCATTACACTGGCATCGAATTCATACTGATGGCATCAATGTACTGATGGCAATAACAAGGGATGAACATGCAGGATTACAATTTTGCTTCAGCAATAACAAGGAATGAACAGGCAAGATTACATTATGCATTAAACAGGCATCGAATTCATACTGATGGCATCGATGTAATGACTTTTTACAGAAAGCAAAACACATTACAATCAAATAAAGTTTTAGTGATCCCAGAAATGCATCTATAATGAGGCCATCTGTAAACCCTAAAAATACACCCAGGACTCATAAAATCTGTGAAGGGCATCTGCAAATCAAAGGAATACACTAAAAGATCAATATCATCTGTGAAGGCCAACTGTAAATCAAATAAACACTTCAACCAAAAAATCATAATCAAATTAAGTATACTTCATTCCAAGTCCAAGAAACTGCATAATCTACGTTACAGTAATCTGCCCAATCCATGTTAGTAATTCAACATAGAACCTGCATAATTCGCAATACAATAATCCAAATAAATATTAGACCTACTCTAAATTCAAAACCATATTACATTTTTTAAACAAATTACGAACTATGCACTTAGTACAAGCGAAAAGTTTAGTCTTACAATATTTCAATCACAAATTTTAGTTTGACCGCCAAGACCAACAAATATTCAGAACCATATTACAATTCAAATATTACTTCCAAATTGAAATAAAAGCTTCAAAACTGAAAAGTTGAATCTTCATAGCCATCTCCATCTTCTTCTTCTTCTTCTTCTTTCTTCTTTTTTTTCTTCTTCTTCCTCAAAATATCCTTCACCTACACCTTGAGGGACGAAATAAGAAAAATTATAGTCAGTATGGATTCACTGTATATGTAGAAATGACATCCAGAAACATAAATAGAAGTATCAAAGTGAGGGCTAGCACTAAAGTGTCAATGTACACAATGTGTATTTTTACATAAGAGTTTGGGCTAGCCCTATTTACCATCTTCACGAGGGAAAGAAAATCTTATTCTTGGTCAGCAAATTTAACCTCTATCTGGTTAATATTATCCAGAATCAATTTTTGGTTGTCGGATATAGTCTTCATCTCTTTGAAGACATTCTCAAAGTTTGCAGCAACAAAATTGTATAGATCATCAACCCTGTCCTTAGTGTTTTTGATTCCATAAGTTCATGGTTTCCCAGATGTTAATGGTTTGCTTGCAGCTGCTGCCCGTTTTCCAAACATTCGAGTGAAATTTAGTTTTCTCATGGGGCCTTTGTTTTTAATATAAACATCCCCTGCTAAGCTTGGGACAAAATATTTACTAGCCATCGAGTATACAAATCCTCCGAAAGGGAGAGCCGTCCTTACAGTTGGTTTTCCCACGAGATGCATCATTCTACTGAACATGTAGGAACCTATATCCATCCTTTTTTCTTCCCCATATAATAAAGAAATTTTACTCTCTCGGGATGGATGGAAAACTCATGTCCAGTAGGGTTGAGTGTTTGAGATACGTAGGCATGCAACAATTTATACAAAGTTTTTAATTGATCTTTGTATACATTTTAAGGGGTCTTGGCACCCACTGATACACATGTAATCTCATGAATTGCATCCCTCATAGAAATATTATCAATATCTTTCATATCAAACTCAGGAACTTGATCAAATCCATAAAATTCGTTGATGACAGCAGCATTTACCCTATTCAGTCTCCCTCTCAGAAACACTAGTTATTGATCCTCTTCTTTTTCTTTAATTTCAGCCAGAAGATTTGAGTAAAATTCTCTTACTATTGTTTGGGAGATTTTCTCAAGACAGGATTTGTTAAGTTTTTCCAATTGATAGAATTTTAATATATCCATGAAAGCTTCGTCTTCAACATCATCCATCTTAATTGATCTTTCAGGCATAACAGCCTTTTTCTTGAAATATTTATTGTAAATCTTCTTAGATTTAGAGTCTTTAAAATATTTTACCTCCTCTCCATCCTGGGACTTATTTGATGATTGCTCTTCCTCTTCATTTTTCTCTTCTGATGAGGATTCAAAATCCTCAGAGTACGCTGATGACTCTGTATCCATTTTCACCTTAGCCTTCGCTTGAGTACGCCTTCGATCTTCATAAGTTGAGTCTTCCGACGACTCTGTATCGAAGATAGATTTTTCGGTCTTTGTCGAGTAATGAGTTTTTTTAGCCTTTTTTGCAGGTGGCTTGGTTGTCGCCTCCGCTTTCGTCGTCGGTGCCGCCGCCGCTGCTTCCACCTCTGCCCTTTCGGCCTCTGCCCTAGCGACCATAATCTTGGCTTTCGTCGCCCTTGCAAGTTCTGTCCTTCGGGCCTGTATCGCATTCCTTTGTGGATTCTTCCCCTTCGGAGACGGTCGTTGTTTCTTCGACGGCATTTTGATAAGAAGAGGGTTTGGGAGAGGGAAGAGGGTTTGATAGAAGAAGAGGAAAAAATTCGACCGTCTTATATGACCTTGGAAAGTGGAAAAAATTAGAATAGTTTTGAGTCTTAAAATAAATTTATTACTATTATTACTAGTATAAGACGGTCGAATTTATTACTATTAAATTTTAAAAACTACTTTCCAAAATTAAATTTATTACTATTATTACTAGTATCCACGTGAAATCACTACATAAACCTTTGGGATTTTGAGACCCTAATTTTAAAAACTACTTTCCAAAATTAAATTTATTACTATTACTACTAGTATATAACCACGTGTTTTGTATAAATTATTAAAAAATTTGGCACAAAAAATGTGGTGGAAACATGTTTAATTAACAAAATTTGACAACACATTTAAGAATGTGAAGTTTCTAATTCAATATTTTCATTTTTTGAATATTTGATTAAATTTTTGAACATATTTTTTTTTTTGCATTGAGCCGTTCTATACTCGTATTTTTGTCATCCCGAATTTTTTACGTTTGACGACTTGGTAACAAGACTATGTACTTGAAAAGAGTAAAATTGAAACACTCAAAGTTGTCATCTAGTTTACTTTGTGATCATATTTAAGATGAATTTGACTGCAAGATTGACGCTGGCAGCATAATCAATTCTATGACGTAACAAGTCATTGATGGAGATATCGTCGCTGATATATGGATTTGACGTAACAAGATTTGTTAATTAAAAAATAGATAAAATAGTTAGTCGCTTGTAGCCGAAACCAAAATAAGTTAACAAAATATTATATTGCATTAAATTTCAGCTTCGTCGCCGGAACATTATCCGGCGAAGGATACAAGAGAAGGAAAAAACTGTAAAAAACCTAAAAAAATAAAAAAAGTAAGAGGTCTACCCCTCACTAGCCTCGCGGAGGATCTTTGCAAAGTCCTGCAGGGTGCGCATACCAGCCCTATGGTACAGGCGGCGAAACACTTCCCTCTTTTCTAAAGAATCCCGTTCCTCCGGAGTGATCGACAACAGGTCAAAGTTGGGCACCGGATAAAGAGGTCGAGTGATGACCTCCAGTGATAACCCGCAGGAGGTCTGGAAATCCGTAGCCTCTGCCAGCCAGTCATGGGCCAGAGGCAGCGCAGAGGGTGCTCCATGCGGAGAGGCTCGACGACGACTGGAAGAAGACTCTGGCCATGGTTCCCAACCAGATGATCTTTTTGGAGCCATGTTAAATATGCAACCTACTCGAATGAATGGGGACCCCTATGTATATATACACGTTCCTAACCGACTCTTCTTATTCCTTATTGGAAGTTGGGGATATTCAATAATCTCCAGTGACTCTTCTTATTCCAAGCTTAGTTGGTTGTGCTATTTGGCTTTTACATGGAAGGCCTAGGTTCGAGTCTGGTGTGTGGGTTCTGTAGAATTTTTCTATTGTTAACATTTTTGGGTGCTATTATATGCTTTTAACTTATTATGGAACAATTTGGTACGGGTAATGATCATTTTTCGTTCTTCTAACACGGAGAATGGTACATTTAGGACGGAGAATGGTTCATTTAGGATGGAGAATGGTACATTTGAGACTGTTCTGAAGGGTTGTGAATTTTAAATAGTTTGGTTGTTTAGTTTTGTTTTGAATCTATATAAATTGGTTTTGAAGGCTGGTGAAGATGAATAGTTTGGCTGTATAAATAGATTTTAAAGGGTTATGAAAAAGAAGCCAATTTTTTTGTATCTCCCCCGGGCCACTCTTCTTGTATAAATGTCTATCGATCACCATTAATTATGGTGATGGCACTGATACCACTAATATGAGTGGAATTTGCACCGTCAAAATTCATCTTGAAGAAGGTAAAATCTGTGTTGGAAAATATCAAAATCTCTTGGATATTATTACACTGAGATGTTGTATTAATGTTATCATATCTTCTACTATATAATGAGGTTTCAAAACGGCTCAAAAGTGAGCGATCTTAGCCGTCATTATATCATAGTCCATTTTATTTAAAAAAATTAATCATATAAAAAATTGTTAAAAAAGTAAAATTTTGTCAAAATGGAGAATCGAACTCAAAAAAAAAATACCTTACACCTTGCACCTTAACCAAATGAGTTAGAAGCGTATTTAACTATAATTGGATAAAATTAATATTATACATTTTTATATCTATTCTACTATATAATAAGAAAACTGTGGTAAAACTTTTGAATTCCTAAAATATCCTTGAGTATTTATAAACATAATGTTATTATGTCAACTTGCATGTCATTTATGTTTAAGAGTCAAAGGAATAAAGTTTGCATGCAAGTTTTATTTTTTCATATAACATTATGTTCCAATGGTAATAAATTTTTATGTCATTACCATTTTCTAAAGGTTATTATTCTCAATAGAAAATAAAAATTAAAAAATTGTACTTCGAATCTCTTGACATATAAATAGTCACCTGAAAAAGACGAAAGGATGACAACTGACTTTATAATATTCGACTTAAACACAACAACAGAAGTAAGAAAAACAAACAGAATCAAAGTTAATAGCATGAAAATGAATTAAAATACGTACAAAGTACATATATGTAGACTAGTGAAAAATAGAAAGAAATGCATGCATGCATGCATGCTAATGTCAGAAGAACCATTCACCCCAGGACTGATTGATGAGATCTAAATCATAATATATCTCGTATCTAGGTTTCCCTGGGATTACATCATCAAAGGATCGTTTAAACGTCTATATTAAATCATAAATTTTCCTGAGGTCGTCGTCGAAGTGCACGTTGAAGCACCCACGTATGTCGAGCACGCGAAGACCCTTGCAGTTTATATGATAGATCGTAGCGTGTCTCCATTGAACATGTCTGATTCCATCTCTAGGTGCTCGAGACGCGTCATCGAATCAGCCATGGCCTTTCCCTCCGTTTCGTTCGACGTGTTCAGCACGAATCTGTTCCTGACCATGAAATATGGAGGGGGCCATATGTTCCTCCTCAGCTTGACCAGACGGTGGCAATACTTTTCGGCAAAAAATATTCCAGTCGACGTGATATAGAGGCAGTAGCTAATGTCGAGTTCTTCCAGCACCGAAAAACTCCAAGTGTCTCACAAAAGTTTCATCACTCACGTCGCACTTCGGAATGCGCAACACCCTTAGAAATTTTTCACTGTATTATAAAAAGGGAAAAACATCATATATGACTATATATAATAATATGTAATTGACAAAATTAATATAACCAATAACAATAAAATAATATTATATACATAATAACCTCAATAAAATAATAATAAGTATAACGAAATTCAATAAAACAATAATGGTGTATATATATACAACTTGTGCAGTCTAAAAATTCCAATATGTACAAGAACCTATTTTATAACAATATCACTGAATACCAATTAATAATAATATTTAATTACGAATACTGGAAAATATTTATTAAATCATTAAAACGAAATACAATACCCTCTTTCCAAATTCCATCAACACGATTGTCATTGGACGTGCCGCATGACTACATGGGCTTGGGCTCAGTTCGGGCTAAAATGGTATAACCGGTTTCCCTACACTCAATACTATAATTAATACATAATAGATCTTCAGTAAGGGTTAAGTCACAACTTGGCCTGGTTTTTCTAGTTAGGACATCACTATGTCTTGGCCTTCCCTACCAGGGCTAATACTCTAGTCAAAGCACGCCATTGCACTATCCGTGCCACGATTTTTAGTCACCTTGTTCTCCAAAACTCCACCATGGTTAAAGTCATCTACCGTAATAATTAACTAAATAATTATTTATAAAAATTTCTAAAAATCACCACTTAACTCAAATAAATAAATAAAATATATTCTCAAAATTTCGGAAAGAGGGGTTACAAATCTATCCACCTTAAAAATAATTTCGTCCTCGAAATTTAGGAGGACTATCCATCTGCTATGATAGAAGTCGGTTTCCATTAGCTATCATCTATTCTCATGGTCATTTCGTACTACGAACCCTTGAGGATTTCTACCCACCTTTGGTCACACTACTCCCTCAATTCTCATGTCTCTAAAACTTTATAATCTTCCAACTAATTGCTAGAATTGCTACCAATAGATATCTACTGCTTATGGCCACTATAATCTTCTCCTATCTTATCGAACAACCCAAAATCCAGCAAGCAACAAATTTACAAAAGTAGCTAAGAAATATTGATAAATTCTAATAAGCATGACCATCATCGCTCTGCAATAGGAAGGACATGATGATAAGGATGAATAATCGAAGGCAATTATGAAGTTTTAAGAGCGATGGAGAGTATCCAATGATGCAGATAGAAAGAAAGTCTATGAACCACCGACTTATTTGCTAGAGTGGGCTACTCTAGTCTAGTCACTTGCTAAATCAAAAAACCCTTCGTTTCTTATAGAAGCTTGCAATCCGTGCAATACAGAAGTTCCATTCTCGAAGTTAATTCGAACAAGGTTCCATAATGGAACGGAATTTGAAAAGTCAAGATTGTGATCCTTTCCGTGGTTATTTAAACACAATGGATATAAACGCAATGCAAGATCGTATTGCGACTTCCAGGTAAATAGAATAATGGTTACGAATGCCACCACATTCTAAGAGGTGGAGACTACCTAATAGGTGTAGGGACCTATTTCAAATAGTTTGGTTTTTATAGTCCAAATATGGTGGTACGTATGGATGGGTTTTACTGGGTCTTAATGGGTTCCCTGATTGGATATCAATCGTTGGTTGGATGAACCTTGGATTTTAATCTATATTGCCTGGACAAGATCCCAAAATTTTAGGAGGCTTACAGTCTACTCACCTTAAAAGCTAGGACATGGTTTTAGGAATAATGGGGTTTGAAGAATTTCAAAGTCCGAATATTGTACCTCGACTCTTGTTAATAAATAATAAGGCACGGCGTAACGGAATACGGTAGATATAAGTCAACTCAAGGATCGTTCCTCAATAAATGGAAAACGAGTGTATGCAATGACACATGGTCGATAAAATATAATAATATGCTCGTCCACAGTATACAAGAGTTGTCGACGGGGTAACCAACTCTAAGGTACATCATATGAAGGAATTTCTAACAACTGAGTCGCGAATTTCTATTTATCTCATGTCTAAACTGTGGGTTTTGGTCGAGGAAAAGGTTGGGTTAAGGCTTAAGGGTTGCTAGTTAAGGCAAGCTTCAAGCAATGATTAGGGACTCACGACAATTGGTTTCTTGAGAATAGGTATTCTCCTAGGCTGCATTTGACTAAGGGTACAACCCTAATCATTCTCAAATTCGGATGGCTAGACGGTCCCAATAGTAGTTTCAGGGTCGAGAGGAGAACGAGTAACTTAACCACATGGCTGGTCGATGGTAGCTACACTTGTGTATACAACTATCACAGCCATGGGGGTACTCTGTATCTCACTACCAATTATGAGCTTTCATCTTTCGAATCAGTGAAAGACAAAAACAGTAAAGAGTTCAAGGGAGATGTCACTGAATACAATTACGTAATTCAAATACGAACATATAATTCAAGAGAAATTGTCAATGCAATCGCGGATGAGGTCATAGATACCTCTTTATCTCAATCCACATGGGATAATCAAAGAAAGAGCGAACCGAGTGCACCAAGGTTGACCAGACCTTAATACATCGATTCTGATTAGACAATATGTTAGCAGGCGTCCCCAATAAATATATGTCTTGAATCAAGCTCGATAAAAGAGTAAGCTTGCAAAAATAAGCTGTAATAACAACATTGGTCAAGATAGTCAAAATACAACTATACATGACTTTTGAAAGGAGGCATAAGTAGTTCGAGTTCTGTGAGAATCAAACCTTATCCGGTGTTCTTGCTTATATAGACATCCCACTATCTTCTTATCCTTAAGGCCTTGGTCGACTAATGGCTTATGGACTTCTGAATTCTATATTCTAGGTAAACCTATTAGTGTCAGTCAATTTTCTGGTCAATAGATCACAAGGACCACGGAATGCTAGGTTGGAAGACATGTTGTCCAACTTGCAGAACTTCCATTAGTATTGGCTTTGGAACTTATGGAACATACATGGTATTTTTCTATCTTCTATGGTATCCTAAACTTGTAATCACATCTGAAATCAATTCACCGAGGATTATGCCTCGCCCGTATACCCTAGCTGTGATAAACCCTTGGTTTCGTGATTCAGATGCGATATGCTATCTGATACTCTACCTTATATTGACATAAGGGTGACTACTGTCAAAAGAAGACCACTAGCTATAGTTTTTAGTAACATTGTATTACCTATATTTTCTTAAACAATTTCAACTCTAGGGGCCGTGCCTCGCCAGTGCGCTGCAGGCTGCAGTGAATCCATAGTCTCCATAATTTGAATAAATGGCGACAGTGCACTGCTGTCCTGCCATTACGAGTTAACTAACATTCCTTTAGCTATATCTATAAAAAAAATTGATCTTCTAGAGATTCAAAAAGCGTAAGTATTTGTCCTATCAGTCACAACCCTTACAATAAAAGATTGAATAGGGAGAAAATAACTGAAGGCAAAAGAAATACGAACACTCTAGTATCTATTTCATGTGTATTCAAACCATGGAGGAAAACTTTGAATCGAAACTAACTCGAGGTTCGTATATGGATAACATAATCAGAAATTATATAAAATATTAATTCTTAGGGCAAAATAGGAACTAAATAGGCAATTTGAGCTAAGACATGAGGATGATATCTAAAGAGGCAAGGAGAAGGAATTGTACAATTTATCAAGTTTAGGTCATTAATTCTATGAAGCCCTGTCTCATCAAGTGAATAATCTATCCATATTGGGTCATATCGTCATATCAAGAGATATTAGTGTACCTATATATGGGGATCTGACAAGCTATCAAAATTAATACTCCTCATCTAAATCGCATGGCCCAGACTACCCATCGGTAAATTTGTATAAGGGACTCCTAATCCTAGTCATTCTCTTAAATTAAATTTAACCTAACTTGTGAATGAGCATTTCCTACTCGCAGGCTCGCAATAGTACGACTAACTTATGTACCATCACGAGTTCGCATGATTTGCGAAAACAGACCTGCATAGGCCAACACAAAAACTTGTCACGACCCGCACCCATTTTTTTGGGTACGAGACGTGTCCAAGCCAGCCTGCGTCGCAGAGTCGGCGGTAGAACGTTGTCACGGCCATGATGATCAAAATAATAAAATAATGCTCATTCACAAAACTAGTTTAACTTACAATATTGATAAGTTTTATATTTACAGAAAAATATAAACTTGTACAAAGATTGGAATGACTACAACTCAGCTATCTAGCAATTCTTTAGACTTTTGGCTAAAAGTACACCCGTAACTCCCCATGCTAAGTGAAATCCATGGCTAACCTGAAAAATATTGGTTTTCAGTCAGGAATGGAACGAGTACAATTCACTGAATGCAGTTTCAATATATGAAAATGACTATATAACAGAGGTTAGCCTTTAGACATATGACTCATAAAATAAATGAAGAAAGATAGAATAAAACTAAATACCAAGAACAGAAAATGAAATACAATAAAATACTCACCGACTGACAGACTGAAATATCTTTGATATGTGATCGGTCTCGGGACAATTATACGACACTATCTATACTGTCTAAAGTTACACTGTCTACACTGCATAAAGTTACACTGTCTATATTGTATAAAGTTACATTGTCTATATTGTATAAAGTTACACTGTCTACATTACATAAAGTTACACTATCTACACTGAATAATGCAATAGAAATAACTGTCTATACTGTCTACACTGAATAATGTAATAGAAATCACTGTCTACACTGTCTAAGGTCAGATCACATATCTTTGGTACTTTATTTTTTCTGACACCGCAAAGTATAAAATCAATATAAAGACTGAAATCACATCTCTATCGACTAACAATGATACATAGTAAAGATCAATACTGAAAACAATTAATAAACTGTACTCGCCTGTGGTCCTTTGCTGGTGAAACCGATAATCCAAACCACTCGGTGTGCCACAATAGTTAAAACTCGTATAACAGTCTCCAGATGCTGAAATAGACATTACCAATATTTTCAGAATAGTCAAATTAGCTAGGATTACTTATCCTTAAGTTCAATTCTGGACACAGGGGCAAAACAGTAATTTTGGGTCAAAACGGTATCCGCCGTTGGACCCGCTTTACACCGAAAAGTGTGCTAGAGTCAACGGTCTCTAAAGTCATCAAACTACATGTCTACGGATTCATTTTAATGATACGAACCCAACCATATGTCCAAAGTTGGATTCCGGTGGGTCGTGCACAAAATTGCCTATTGAATCAGACCGTGGGGCCTGCAAAACGGCGATCCGATCAACTGTCTCAGAATCGGACCAAACTTGGCATACAGGACTAGAAAAATGATACGGTCCTATTGGCACAAGTTTCTTCTTGATCTGACGAACGTGCACAAAGTAATTAAAAATTTTGCACAGAGGCCGATACGGTAAATTTTGACGGATATGCATCAAATTCGTTGCGCACACGCAACCAATTTGAATTCCGTCAAAGCCCATGTAGAAGCATGGAATTGCAGGCGCATCTACAAGCCAAAATTCCTATGCGCTTAACACTACATGTGCCAGGGAGCTCAAACGAAGTACTTGGCATAGCAAAGGACAACAAAAGTATAGACATCAAAAGAAGATTTTTATTTCATATAAAAGTATATTACATGTCTAAAGAAAGGCTTTACAAAGGATAAATTATACAAAAAAAAAAGATCCTAAGACTACAGCTAGGCGTAGTAAACTGTCATGCATCCCCTGCCAGGCGCATCCTCCGTTAGGCTCATCTCTTCAGCGTCTCAGTCAGACGCGTCTCAGCCAGGCGCGTCTCATCAGCGTCTCAGTTAGGGGCATCACTCAGCATATGCGCTCTACTTTGACCCGATCAAGTGCTGCGGCTAAAAGAGCAGCTTTGAACATAACAAGAGCGGGCGATCAACCCCACTCTAGCAGGAGAAAGAGCTCTCCAAAGCCCAAGAAAGAGGAGAGCACCGTAATTCTGATCTGCGACACTTCTGGGATAACGGAGACGAGACTCGAGCATCCCGATCTTTGGATGCAACAGGCACCTTCGGCCTGCTTCGGGAGCCCGCGAGATCGACTTCTGGATGTAACAGTCACCTTCACGAGTGCATACGAAGACGACTCGACGCATCTTTACCCTAGGGAGCGTCTTGGCAACAGAATGAACTTAGGCAAAGAAGTTCATCTTCGTCGAGATGTCAAGGGAGAGACAGCAAAACTCTCTTAAAATTGTTGCATTTATAGGCCAGGGCAAATCAAACCCATGTGCCAAGTGGCAACCTTCCCGAAGTTAATGCAATCAACTTGCATTTACGATGATGAATTTGTCTCTTCGAATTCAGCCAAGTCAAAACGGCTATTTAAAGCACTCGAAGAACTCAACAGTCGGACCAATGAAGATGCGTCATGCAAACAGATGCGCCGGTCAGACCGCGCATAATACAGACGCGCCCATCAGCACCAAGCGCCTCATAAGGATGCGCCCTGCGTGTCCCCATGCGCCTAGTGGAACGCAGATTGTCACGACCCGCACCCTAGAGTAAGGGCACGAGAAGTGGGTACGTCCAGCCTACGCCGCAGTGTCGGCGGTAGAACGCTGTCCTAGGTCACAACATCTAACAATATATAATACCAGGCAGTTTATACTCCCCGAATGGGGGTGACATAGCAAAAGTATACTCAATCACAGCTAAGAAAGAAAGTACGATATGATATAGAACTCAAAAGTGAAGTACAGATAATCAGAAGAGTCTAGTGTCTAAGATAACATCTCAGAAAATATTCCAAGTACAAGTCTCAACTACAGAATACGAAAGAATATATACATCTCAAAACAACAACTGAAAGCCAAAAACAATGCTGAAAAGAAAGATAAAGCCTAGCTGACTAGCCTAGACTATGGGAGTAACATCCTGAACTGCAGCTGGGTCCTCCAGAGGAGCCAGGTCGCAGGTGTCGTCTAAGCCTGCTCCGTAATGGGTGGTGTAAAAGGGTCTCATCCTTATCCTCTGTAATATTTTCAACAGGTCCAGTCAGGACGGGAGCGAGCACAGTACATCTCATGCAGTTCATATCATGGCAGGAAATATAAAGCAGGCAATAGAATAAAATACATGAAACGCTGTAAGAAGATGTACATGAAACAGGAGAGATATTTGATAACTGGAAATATATACATGATAAGTAAGAACAGTAAGTGACTAGTGATTTAGAGTACTAGATGGCATGTAATTGGCTTAGGTTGAACATGATGTACATGAGTGAACATGTGGGACATCAGCCCATAAGACTGATGCGAACATGATAAAACATGAAAAGTAACAGAGTGAACATGATGGGTAAATCACATGACCATTTATACTCACCCCTACCCACAATTAATACACAAGGATCTAGTCAAGTTACGTTACGTACATGATATTTTGGTTATACAGGAAACACATGAGGAAACATGAGCGTACATGAAAGAACATGAGAGTACATGAACGTACATGTAAGAACATGAGAGAACATGAGTGTACATGAATAACGCCGAAGCGAGGAATACATGATGTACATGAAACACATGTCATAAAGTATCCGATGCTCCCGCTAAGGGGGATAACATCCCAAGAAGAGATCCGTATAGTACTAATCCGTGATGATAACGTGACAGCATCAAGTAAAAGTAATCTAGAGCAAGAATATAAATCGTGACAAGTATGAAACGATCAGAGAATGTACTCGCCTGTATCTGAATGTCCAATATGAAAAGTACTGCCCGAGGAGTGGTGTCTGGCTCCTAATCAGAGCAACACAAGTCACAACGAGTCCAGAATAGTAAAATGAAGTCCTACAATGCATTATACATGATTCTAAGTCAATCTAGGCCAAAGTCAACTCTTGGTCAACTTTGGTCAACCCTAGAAGTCAAACTAGGTCAACCAAGTCTAAACTCAACTATCTAGGTCTAACAAGTCATGCCAGGCTATAACAAGTCATGCTAGACAACACACCACATCTCAAGTACACACACCTATGCATATACAACACTATATATATATAGATATATACATTCATATATGGAATTAACACTATGCATTCTAGGCCAAATACTATATGTATACACATATAGACATACACCTCACAAGTATACATGTTTATATATTGTTCATAAAGCATTGCACACCACAAGGAGACATTCATATCTAAGGATGCAAAATATGTGCACAAGAGGGGAAGCATGTGTGTGTAGGCAAACAAGAGTGTGTGTCAACATGAAGTAGTGGAATGGCATGTGAATTAATTACTTGTGTGTATGGGTATATGGCAGGCTTAATAGGATAGGGTGTCCTGTGTCATACAATTGTGTAAGTGTGTGTGTGTGTGTAAGAATGTGGCTGTGTGGATAACAGTGGACCAATAGTGAAGGGAAAGTTGTGTGTGTATAAAGTGTGTTATGATAGCAATGTGCATGTGATCTCAGGTATCTGAATAAGGGAAAAAAAACTCAGTTTTATGTTCTCAACTACAACCCAAGTTCTCAGATTACATAAGCATGAAAATCTCAGTTAAATAACATTTGAACTTTCAGTTTTTAACATTTGAACTCTGTTTAAACATTGTAATAGATCCTCAGTTTTTCATTCAATTCAAATCAACTAGTTTAACATATCAAAACTCAGGTTAACAGTCCATGAAGGTGAATAACAGGGCAATGTAGATAGGTTCAGAAATTAGTAAGTAATGTGCCAATGTGTAACAACATACACGTCAAAAAAGAAAGGAAAATCAGATCATCACATTCTCAGTTAAAGCAATAGGAGAAAAATCTCAGTTTTATTTATGACTGAAACCTCAGTTCAATGGATACATGCCCTTCTCAGGTATTACCAATTTCAGTCAAGTTCATTTACAAAACAACCCAAGTTCTCAGTTATTCAAAACTCCATCCTCAGGTTCACAAACAAGGTAAATCTCTGGTTTCAGGTCGTATGTTAAAGGTTATCAGGTTGTACAAACCAAAGACAGTGCAAAAGGAAATGTGTGTGTGTTGACTGTAAAATGTGTGATGTGTACTTGTGTGTATGTGCCTGTGGTGTGAGTGTCTAACATGTATAAGTCTCAGATTTCTATAGAACATGTAGGAATTAACTCAAATTAATCTCCAATTGATTGTCTAAGCTAACTCAAGGTTCAGTTAAACACACATCAGGCTTTGGTCATATAATCTCAGAAATTAACCTTCAGTCAACTGGTTCCAGAAAATAGGAACCTTATTCGATTTCCATAGCCAAACCAATCTTATACATATGAACCTATCTATGTAAATTTATAACTCAAACATGTTTATCATGTATTTACATCATAATTAATATTTAATCAACAAATTAAACATCATATAAACTCTGAAACTGAAAATAAACATGGTATCAGAAAATGAAATGAACACTGCCTCGTGGGGAGATGTCGAGCCCAAAAGGACACGACACAAGCAATCTCGTGTCTCGTGGTTATGTCTAGGTGTTCGTCTAGTGTAGGGTCACGTGTCCAACACCCTGAATCCCCGTGTCGAGTCGCACAGGCGTGTCCACGCACGTGTATCAGAGACTACAACTCGTGTACACAGACACAGTGCAAAACCAGTGCGCGCGCGATTTCTTCGCGCACACACATCGAGGTCGCATGAAACTTCATGGACATGGTGTCAGTGGGTGCCCCCAACTGTCCACGAAGTTTCATGGCACAACGTGCCGTGTCGTGTCCTGTGTCAACCCCGAGCAGCAGGGGAAAACTGTGGCAGCGCGCGGCCGTGTGCACGCGCGTGTCCAAGCCACCAAAACGACACAAAGCGACACGAGAACTATGACACAAGGACAGGAACCTATAAACAAGATCAAAATCAAACTTCCTATTCAAACACAATGAAATAAATCGATCGAAATGCCCTTTGAGGCATTTCGTCGAACACAGTGCCATAGGCACTGATACGTGTCCAGAAAGGACACGAAACCTCCGACACCAAGCTCGAAACTAATCCAAACCCTAGGGGGACCCTTAGGGCTTCCTATTCATGGAGACAAATCGAAATTTCATTAAGGAATGAGGAAGTTACCTATTCTTGAAATCTCAAGAAAAACCCCTTCTCTAGAGCTTTTCTCCTTGATGTCCCAATCCAACAAATCCTCAACAAATTGAGATGAAACTTCAATGACAGCAAGAATAGAGGTATTAGAAGTGTTTGCAACTGGTTTGAGGATTTTAGGAATTAAAATGGAATTATGGTGAATTTACTAGAGCAAGAACTCACCTCTTTCTTCTTGGATTCAAATTTTCTAAGGAGGGAGGCTAGCCCTAAGTTTGAGAGGGGTTTTATAGTGGGGGAAAGGGTAGGATGGCTGTCATTAGGTTAGGGTTAGGGTTTAGGATGAGGGGCTAAGGTTCCTCCAACAATTTCTAGCTAATCCAATGGCTCACAATTAAAGTAGCATCCTTTAACTTTTAGTCCAAAATATCTTTCTACAAAATATCTAGATATTTCACTAATGTAGTTTCTTTAATGAAACCATCTTAGTCTCTAGGGTCATGATTAACAATCTAGATTAGGCTAACTTCTAGGTCAAGACTCAACAATTTAACTAACACATATTTAATTAATATAATTCACAAAATCACAAAAGTGTCAAAATGACTAAAATACCCCTAGGCTTAAAAGTAGAAATTTGAATTCCTAAATACATGATTAGGTCTCATTGGTCATGATTAGTCTTCTAGGTCATGTATGACTAATGTTACACTAGCAAAACACCAATTCACATTTCACTCAATTAAATAGTTTTAAATTAACTAAAAATCACCAAAAATTATATCATGACTAAAATCAATATTTTAATGATTTAAAATGCAAAATTTCAAATTTACCCTTATTTTGGAAAAGTGGGTGTTACAAGTCTACCCCCCTTAAAAGAATTTCGTCCTCGAAATTAAGATGGTCGTACTTCTTCTAGAGTCTCGTCCCCAACAATCATAGTCTCTGAACTACCTAAATCATACAATTTAAAAGAACGGAATACAGGGTCATGGCATACGGTGGCAGTTGAAGATCCCATCTAGGTATACTAGTCAAGCTAAACCAAAACGGTCATAGGATATCAAAACATACAAGCAAGCTGGGTGCTAAACTGGAATAGTTACAGAAACAACAATCACCAAGGCTGTAAGGCGGTCTACCATCCTATATAAAACTGGTAAATATAAACAACAGAGAACCAGCTACAAGGGTCCCTATTCTAAAGCCAGGGCTATACTATCATTCCTAAGATAAAGGCCTAATCACAACTCATCAAATTATCATACTAAGAAAGAGTAATAACTAATAAAATCTACAAGGAATTAGACTAGTCAACTAAAGTTATCCCTACTCCTAAGTTATTTGATGATGGAAACAATTTTTTTTTTACAGAAAGGAAATGAAAGAGGTGATACTTTAAAAACCTTCAAGATATAATCTGATAATCACATGCGTCTGTCCAGAATCATGATACTCAGAATCCTCGCCACGCTAGTAAGCAAGGCTGCAATGAACGGTAGGGTTCATAACTAGGGTATGCATCTCTATGATCAAGTCGTCTGGAATCCTCGCTATGCCGACTAGTATAGCTGCGAGAAATTCCAATCTCATGATCAAGATATGTACATCCGAAGTCAGGTCCCTATGTTCTTGCCACGCCGGCTAATATAGCTGCGGTAAATTCTAGGTTCCATAATAAAGTAGACGTTTTACCATCCCTGTTATTTCCGTCAACATATGTTATCAGAAGATACCGTAACTCGGGTCATAAAATTCATCTCGATAAGAAAATCAAATCAACAACGATTTATCAAAATCAAATTCAAATATCAAGGAGTAAGGGTAAATCAAACAAGAGAAAAGAATTTCAAATTTGAAGTTCAGAATGAGATTCTCAAGGGCATCCCAGGAATCTCTCAAGAAATTCTAACTGTGATTGAGTACCCCAAAATATTCTACTCCTACTGCAGGCTGTAGTGATACTCTAGTTCGAATACCACTACATAAACTCGACCTGCATGGGCCACCACTAAAAACGTGTCACGACCCGCACCCTAGAGTAAGGGCACGAGAAGTGGGTACGTCCAGCCTACGCCGCAGTGTCGGCGGTAGAACGCTGTCCTAGGTCACAACATCTAACAATATATAATACCAGGCAGTTTATACTCCCCGAATGGGGGTGACATAGCAAAAGTATACTCAATCACAGCTAAGAAAGAAAGTACGATATGATATAGAACTCAAAAGTGAAGTACAGATAATCAGAAGAGTCTAGTGTCTAAGATAACATCTCAGAAAATATTCCAAGTACAAGTCTCAACTACAGAATACGAAAGAATATATACATCTCAAAACAACAACTGAAAGCCAAAAACAATGCTGAAAAGAAAGATAAAGCCTAGCTGACTAGCCTAGACTATGGGAGTAACATCCTGAACTGCAGCTGGGTCCTCCAGAGGAGCCAGGTCGCAGGTGTCGTCTAAGCCTGCTCCGTAATGGGTGGTGTAAAAGGGTCTCATCCTTATCCTCTGTAATATTTTCAACAGGTCCAGTCAGGACGGGAGCGAGCACAGTACATCTCATGCAGTTCATATCATGGCAGGAAATATAAAGCAGGCAATAGAATAAAATACATGAAACGCTGTAAGAAGATGTACATGAAACAGGAGAGATATTTGATAACTGGAAATATATACATGATAAGTAAGAACAGTAAGTGACTAGTGATTTAGAGTACTAGATGGCATGTAATTGGCTTAGGTTGAACATGATGTACATGAGTGAACATGTGGGACATCAGCCCATAAGACTGATGCGAACATGATAAAACATGAAAAGTAACAGAGTGAACATGATGGGTAAATCACATGACCATTTATACTCACCCCTACCCACAATTAATACACAAGGATCTAGTCAAGTTACGTTACGTACATGATATTTTGGTTATACAGGAAACACATGAGGAAACATGAGCGTACATGAAAGAACATGAGAGTACATGAACGTACATGTAAGAACATGAGAGAACATGAGTGTACATGAATAACGCCGAAGCGAGGAATACATGATGTACATGAAACACATGTCATAAAGTATCCGATGCTCCCGCTAAGGGGGATAACATCCCAAGAAGAGATCCGTATAGTACTAATCCGTGATGATAACGTGACAGCATCAAGTAAAAGTAATCTAGAGCGAGAATATAAATCGTGACAAGTATGAAACGATCAGAGAATGTACTCGCCTGTATCTGAATGTCCAATATGAAAAGTACTGCCCGAGGAGTGGTGTCTGGCTCCTAATCAGAGCAACACAAGTCACAACGAGTCCAGAATAGTAAAATGAAGTCCTACAATGCATTATACATGATTCTAAGTCAATCTAGGCCAAAGTCAACTCTTGGTCAACTTTGGTCAACCCTAGAAGTCAAACTAGGTCAACCAAGTCTAAACTCAACTATCTAGGTCTAACAAGTCATGCCAGGCTATAACAAGTCATGCTAGACAACACACCACATCTCAAGTACACACACCTATGCATATACAACACTATATATATATAGATATATACATTCATATATGGAATTAACACTATGCATTCTAGGCCAAATACTATATGTATACACATATAGACATACACCTCACAAGTATACATGTTTATATATTGTTCATAAAGCATTGCACACCACAAGGAGACATTCATATCTAAGGATGCAAAATATGTGCACAAGAGGGGAAGCATGTGTGTGTAGGCAAACAAGAGTGTGTGTCAACATGAAGTAGTGGAATGGCATGTGAATTAATTACTTGTGTGTATGGGTATATGGCAGGCTTAATAGGATAGGGTGTCCTGTGTCATACAATTGTGTAAGTGTGTGTGTGTGTGTAAGAATGTGGCTGTGTGGATAACAGTGGACCAATAGTGAAGGGAAAGTTGTGTGTGTATAAAGTGTGTTATGATAGCAATGTGCATGTGATCTCAGGTATCTGAATAAGGGAAAAAAAACTCAGTTTTATGTTCTCAACTACAACCCAAGTTCTCAGATTACATAAGCATGAAAATCTCAGTTAAATAACATTTGAACTTTCAGTTTTTAACATTTGAACTCTGTTTAAACATTGTAATAGATCCTCAGTTTTTCATTCAATTCAAATCAACTAGTTTAACATATCAAAACTCAGGTTAACAGTCCATGAAGGTGAATAACAGGGCAATGTAGATAGGTTCAGAAATTAGTAAGTAATGTGCCAATGTGTAACAACATACACGTCAAAAAAGAAAGGAAAATCAGATCATCACATTCTCAGTTAAAGCAATAGGAGAAAAATCTCAGTTTTATTTATGACTGAAACCTCAGTTCAATGGATACATGCCCTTCTCAGGTATTACCAATTTCAGTCAAGTTCATTTACAAAACAACCCAAGTTCTCAGTTATTCAAAACTCCATCCTCAGGTTCACAAACAAGGTAAATCTCTGGTTTCAGGTCGTATGTTAAAGGTTATCAGGTTGTACAAACCAAAGACAGTGCAAAAGGAAATGTGTGTGTGTTGACTGTAAAATGTGTGATGTGTACTTGTGTGTATGTGCCTGTGGTGTGAGTGTCTAACATGTATAAGTCTCAGATTTCTATAGAACATGTAGGAATTAACTCAAATTAATCTCCAATTGATTGTCTAAGCTAACTCAAGGTTCAGTTAAACACACATCAGGCTTTGGTCATATAATCTCAGAAATTAACCTTCAGTCAACTGGTTCCAGAAAATAGGAACCTTATTCGATTTCCATAGCCAAACCAATCTTATACATATGAACCTATCTATGTAAATTTATAACTCAAACATGTTTATCATGTATTTACATCATAATTAATATTTAATCAACAAATTAAACATCATATAAACTCTGAAACTGAAAATAAACATGGTATCAGAAAATGAAATGAACACTGCCTCGTGGGGAGATGTCGAGCCCAAAAGGACACGACACAAGCAATCTCGTGTCTCGTGGTTATGTCTAGGTGTTCGTCTAGTGTAGGGTCACGTGTCCAACACCCTGAATCCCCGTGTCGAGTCGCACAGGCGTGTCCACGCACGTGTATCAGAGACTACAACTCGTGTACACAGACACAGTGCAAAACCAGTGCGCGCGCGATTTCTTCGCGCACACACATCGAGGTCGCATGAAACTTCATGGACATGGTGTCAGTGGGTGCCCCCAACTGTCCACGAAGTTTCATGGCACAACGTGCCGTGTCGTGTCCTGTGTCAACCCCGAGCAGCAGGGGAAAACTGTGGCAGCGCGCGGCCGTGTGCACGCGCGTGTCCAAGCCACCAAAACGACACAAAGCGACACGAGAACTATGACACAAGGACAGGAACCTATAAACAAGATCAAAATCAAACTTCCTATTCAAACACAATGAAATAAATCGATCGAAATGCCCTTTGAGGCATTTCGTCGAACACAGTGCCATAGGCACTGATACGTGTCCAGAAAGGACACGAAACCTCCGACACCAAGCTCGAAACTAATCCAAACCCTAGGGGGACCCTTAGGGCTTCCTATTCATGGAGACAAATCGAAATTTCATTAAGGAATGAGGAAGTTACCTATTCTTGAAATCTCAAGAAAAACCCCTTCTCTAGAGCTTTTCTCCTTGATGTCCCAATCCAACAAATCCTCAACAAATTGAGATGAAACTTCAATGACAGCAAGAATAGAGGTATTAGAAGTGTTTGCAACTGGTTTGAGGATTTTAGGAATTAAAATGGAATTATGGTGAATTTACTAGAGCAAGAACTCACCTCTTTCTTCTTGGATTCAAATTTTCTAAGGAGGGAGGCTAGCCCTAAGTTTGAGAGGGGTTTTATAGTGGGGGAAAGGGTAGGATGGCTGTCATTAGGTTAGGGTTAGGGTTTAGGATGAGGGGCTAAGGTTCCTCCAACAATTTCTAGCTAATCCAATGGCTCACAATTAAAGTAGCATCCTTTAACTTTTAGTCCAAAATATCTTTCTACAAAATATCTAGATATTTCACTAATGTAGTTTCTTTAATGAAACCATCTTAGTCTCTAGGGTCATGATTAACAATCTAGATTAGGCTAACTTCTAGGTCAAGACTCAACAATTTAACTAACACATATTTAATTAATATAATTCACAAAATCACAAAAGTGTCAAAATGACTAAAATACCCCTAGGCTTAAAAGTAGAAATTTGAATTCCTAAATACATGATTAGGTCTCATTGGTCATGATTAGTCTTCTAGGTCATGTATGACTAATGTTACACTAGCAAAACACCAATTCACATTTCACTCAATTAAATAGTTTTAAATTAACTAAAAATCACCAAAAATTATATCATGACTAAAATCAATATTTTAATGATTTAAAATGCAAAATTTCAAATTTACCCTTATTTTGGAAAAGTGGGTGTTACACAGATCAATGTGCCCACTCAAAGGCCCATCACCCGTCAAGAACATTAAATGCTGAAGTCTGACACGACAGCAGCCATGCCTCGATGACAGAGCTGCAACAGATTTTACAGAAAATAAAGCGCCGCTGATGTCAGCGTTATCATTACTCTCCTCTGGCAGTTACAAGCCACGTAGCCGATCGACCATTAGCTTGTGCCTCCGTAGTCATGCGCCCGAAGACTCGCATGCGTCTCAAAAGCCGTGCGCTCAGACCGGTTCATGACTCCTGAAGGTTACGAGCCAAAGTCTTCTCATGCGCCCAATCCCAGGCGCATCCTGTCAGATCGTTCTCCACCAAATCTAAGATCTTTGAGCTACGGACAAGCGCCCCGTGTCCTTTGACTCAGTTCAGCCTATGAAGGGGTACTAACCACCCAAGATCTCAGCAACCAAAAGATCCTCTCCACTGCCACGTGCCAGCCACAAATGCAGCATGAAGGATTCAACCCACAAATTATGGCACATCATCTTTGTGCCCTCCTCCCGTCAGTATCAGCCACATGGCGTTCCTACGAACAAAGCGCATCCTACATGTGCTCGCATGAGCAGCCCAACCTACTGCTTATAAATAGAGGGATTATTTTTTTTCTTTCACACACAGACATACAGAGACGCACAGTCAAAGACAGACATAACTAGAGCATCAGAGTTATCACCTACAGAGATCGGAAGAGACACTCAACGTCTTCTTCCCCTTCGCAAGCTCCGACATTCAGAGCAATCCAGACCTTTAGAGAACCGAAAACCGTCATCAGATCGTCAACGGAGTCAACGCACCACTCGCTCCATCGACACAGGACCCAGATAAAAACAAAAGTGTACTCCTAGGACTACATCGAAGTCCTACATTGTAATACTGTTCTGTTTGTAATTGAAATTACAATTCAAAGATTTTAATGGCAAACAAGCTGGCAACTCTACTGGGGACCTCTTTCTCCTCCGCTGAGAAAGCTGTGTCACAATCTGACGACGTAAAGGTGGGCTCCTCCCACAAGATACTGGTTGTTTGCCTCAATCAACAGGTGTATAAGGAGTTCATCTCTGAAGGCAGCACAAGTCCTTCGAAACGGCTGCGCCAAAGCCGAAGAAGACTCGTCAAGTCTGGGTGCGCAAGGTCGAGGCCCCTGGCACCATCACCGAAGGGGATGCGTCGATGCAGCCTACCCTTTTCGCTGACGTCCTCAGCAGCCAGGATGCGCCTGCGGGTGCAGTACATCTCTCGGAGAAATGTCAGGTTGACCACATTCCCTAACCATCTCCTTCTCAGACAAGAAAGATGCGTCGACGGAGCAGGGGCGCACCTAACGCCCTACGCATTAACTCTGATGCGCCGCAAAAGGCTTCAGTCTTTGACAGACTCACTCGCTATCGTGGCGAGGAAAATTTGGACTCTGAGTACTATGCGCCCCAACGGGCTGGTATGAAGAAGTCCAAGACAGCACGGGCCACGCGCCTCGAACGTGCTATGCCAACAGTAAGCCAGAGGCATACGCTCACAATCATGCGCGTTGCCGATGGTAAACTGTACAAGGTTGACTCGGGTGCTTCTGCACCGCCAATGGGCCAACCTTCAAAGACCTCATTCTGCTTGGGCACATCTGCTGCGCTTTCAACCAAGCCGTTCGAGGCAAACTCTATGGTCTTGAACCCCCGCGCCTACATTGGTTGTGCGTCTGAGGCTGGTTCAAGCCACTCTAAATATTGCTCCCCTACTATTTATCTGGGTACATCTTTTGTGCCGGATCAGGGGGTACAACATTCACTTGACCACCCCGGCGCTTGGCCTTGACATGCGCCTGATGGGGGTGTAAAGGTGGCACTCTCCTCTAACGATTTGCGTAATATGATCATTCACAAATGTCGATCAGAAGAGTCGACTGACAAGCACAATGCGCCCCTCACAGGGCACACCTGTGCTGTAGTCACCATCAACTGTTGTTGCAAGACAGCAGTCCCACTATAAAGGCAGTCTGTGTTTCAACGGCTGCAATCATCAACACCCCTCCAACATCGCCTCAGGAAGAAGGTGTCAATTGAAGAGGAGCCAGAACTAAAGGTTGCTTCTTGCAACGTAATCTCTAACTCTTTATCAACCCGAAAGGCGACTGGCAACTCCTCGACCTCGTCCTCATCCAAGTGCCAGCCGAAGAAAACCAAGACGACTGTCCCGTCCTCAGGAGTGTTTGAAGGCACCCGGGGAGAAAGAAGATCTCGGAGGAAGCTGGGGGTAGTCAAGCCCTTGTTGATCTTCATCTCAAAGATGAAGACATCCTCCAGAACAAAGCTAGGGGTAGTCAGACCCTTGTTGATTCTCTTTCCGAAGACGAAGATATCCTCCAGAGCATAACTGGAGGTAGCCAGGATGAAGCTCCAGGAGAAGCTCCTCTTCTACTAGAGAGCGAGGCTGAAAGCTAAGCTTCAACCGATCCCTCCACTTCCAGTCACGCCATGGCAGTATACATGATGGGAGGTGGTGATACGGAGTCAGATGCTCCACCAGCAGACCTTGTTCAACGCGTGTATACTTTGGAGGGAGGACTCAAAACCCTCTCCGTCTCCATGCAAACACTAACTCAATCAGTATTTGAGATGCGGTCAGCTTTGGCCATGACACCTTCTACTAATCCTAACCCAGGAGTCAACGGGGAATCAAGTGTGCCCCTTCAACGGGCATCCTTGAATACCGATTACCGTGGAGCACCGTGAGTGTCGAAACCTTCGAATGTACAACACCAAACTGTACCACCTTCTACGACTTCGAGCTCCACGGAAGACGTGGTTGAGATAATCAGGGACTTGCGTGAGCGCTTCGAATCAAAGAACAGACAGGAGGAGCGCCAGAAGATGGGGATCCCACAACCATACTCCCTCGAATGGAACAAAGTGGTTTATCCTCCTAAGTATAAACCACAAACATTGACACCATATGATGGAAAGGACTCTCCACGCCGTAATCTGACATACTTTCAGTCTCAAATGGGACATCTTCCGAAGGAAGACGCACTACTCACCAGCCTGTTTGTCGGGGCATTGAAAGGAGTGGCCTACGACTAGTTCTGTAGTCTTCCTGATAACTCCATATCCTCCTTCGATGACTTGACGCGCCTCTTCCTTAATCATTTCTACGATGGAGGGAAAGACATGACGATGGCGTCCCTGATAGAGGTACGTCAGAAGAAAAAAGAAACGGTTCGAGCATTCATCGAACGGCTCAGACAAGCCTGCTTCAGACTGCCCCCGGGTATGCCAGAACATGCACTCCTCTCCTCCTGCAGCATGAACATGCTTCCTGCGGTTAAACTCTGGCTTAACTCCACTCCTCCTCTCGACTAGAGTTCATTGATTATTGAAGCCGAAGCAGCTGAAAAGAAGGCATGCAATGCTCGCCTCCTGGGAGTCAGTTTCCCTATCTTTGAAGACAAGAGAAAATGGCCTGCTGCCAACAACCCTGGACGCGAGACGAAGGGGAAGCAGGCGTTGACTGTCAATGCCTTTAAAGGTGCGCAAGCACCTACTCAGAAGCCTCCGCTTGCACCGAGGCCAAAGGAGGTCTATTCTTTCAATGATGAAGACACCTTGCAACTCTTTGAGATATTGAAGCAGGGTGATAAGTTTAAGTTACCGGACCCGAAGCATCCCGATGAGGTTAGGAGAGTTGATAATCCGAGGTACTGTCATTACTATCGGTTTGTCGGACATCTAACTCAGGACTGCTATGTCCTCAAGAACTACATCCAGCGCATGATCAATGCGAATGTCATCTCCGTCGATTACGAGGAGAAGACAGTCTCAGCCAACCTGGTGTCGCTCTAATTTGGCACCTTGTCGCCAACCACAGTACAAGATGGCGTCGTCCATATCCCAAAGGCGACAATGGAGGTGGTCAACCTACCACCTACCCGTGACAACGTGAGTGGACTCATCCCACTCTCCAAATCTCGGGGAGAGGTCTTATGGGTTCACCCAGACCTCGTCTCCGAAGTTACTCAACCGGGGGTATGCTCTACCTCCAAAACCAAGGGCAAGAAGATCAAGTCTTGTCGCATGGTCTCTTCCTTCGCAGAAGAGGCACTTCCTGTACAAATGCGTTCACAGCATAACACCCAACCCGACGAAGTTGCTGTCGAGGTTGTGCCTCCATGCACCGCCTCTGCTGCCTCGGAAGAGGGCCCATCCAGACCTCCAGCAGCCAATAAATAGAAGCACGTAGAGGCCTATTTCGACAAGCCTTTGCGAAGAGAGAATACTTCGGGGCTAGCCAAGCCCCACAACTTTGACTTACTGGTACAACTTGCCGGTACCCCTGCCCGCCTATCTCTGTTTGAGCTTCTTCGTCTTTCCAAAGACACCTGTAAAGCTCTCTGTGAAGCCTTGAAGGATGCTGAGTCCTTCATCAGACAGGTTAAGCAGCCTGAGGACCTTCCAACAACATGTGCACACTGCTATTGTGCGGATGTGGTCATCCCCAACATAACCTTCACCCAACAAGATATGCTACTCAAGCTCAACCGGTACAACAGATACAACAGGCCACTGTATTACACAGGATATGTAGGCTCCGTCAAGGTGAAACGAATTTAGATTGATCCAGGGTCTTCCCTCAACATCATCCCTAGGACTCTGCTCTTAACACTAGGGATCCTGATGTACCGTCTGGCGCCTTCCAACACTACAATCAGCGATTTCAACGCCAGCAAAATTCGACTAAAATGTCATATCGGTAATCTCCGAACCGAAGTGACTTGCTATGCCGTGGACGCCGACGTTAACTACAACCTCCTGCTGGGTCGCCCGTGGCTGCACGAGTACATGGTGGTGCCATCTACACTCCACCAATGTATGAAGTACGTGTCCACTAACGACATCATCTGGACAGAGTTTGCAGACATCGACCCTTTTAAGGGGGTCGAAGCCTACTTCACCGATGCTAGCTTGTATAAGTCACTCGATGAAGGGAAAGCCGATGATGCTGACGATGAAGCAGATACGACGGCGGAGCCGGACATGGAGCCAGAGATGATTTTCGACGCTCCCTTAAAAATTTGTCTCAAGGAAAACCGCTCCAGATGCTGCCTTCCATGACGATCAAGCTACCTGGAAAAGCACCGACTTCTCTAGGTAGAACACCCACTGAAGCTCCTTTGAAGATACGGCTCAAGGGAAAACCACCTCAAATGTCGACTCCCCTGGTTGCAAAACTACAGGGAAGGCACCTGTCATCGAAGGCGCAGTGGAGGCACCCCTGATGGTACATCTTAAAGGCAAGCCTCCGTAATCGTCCGTCTCACTCAAGCTGCAAGAGAAGACCTACATAGCCCTCTGGGACCCCAAGGTCAAATCTGCGGTGGGCTCTCCCGAACCAGCCCCAGTGTTCACAGATAAAGAGTTAGGGGAATACATATCTGCTGATATAGATGCACCTTCTCTTGACAATGTAATCCCGCGGGACAAAATCTCGTATTTTATCAATAATAGAGTATCTTTCAATTATTCTAGTCTTCCACATTGGAATGCCATGTATACATTAGATAACGCTCTACGGTTGTTACAAACACAAATAACGACCGTCAATCATGTAAATCGAGTAGTCTCATCCCAAGGAGTCTGTTTTATAGTCCCTTCGCGAAATCGGGTCGAAGAACCCATCATCTTCGGCAAAGTCGAGCGTCATCAAGACCTTCCGTCACTCGAGCCAGAACCAGATATCGGCAGAATACAAGTCTATCGATACACGGACAAGGCAAAGTATCTCATCCAAAAGATGGGTTACGATCTGAAAAGCAACAAAGGCCTGAACTACGGCAAAGGCCGGTGTCTTCCCCTCCGACTCCCAACACCTAAAGGAAAGCCGCAGGACTACTATCATCGTACTCGACGGGGGGTGGTCTATGTCACACCGTCGGCAAATCCAGAGAGTTTGGAGGCAGATAGAGCACTCTCATTCATCTGAAGCGTCAACTTGGGATTCCGATACCAGTATCCGCTCGGTCTTTAGGAAGGTGCTATCAGATCAACCTTGGGGATGAGTCCTCTTGCAAACCTATCTTTATCAGCAAGAGACTAAAGGGAAAAGACCGGGAGTCTTTAGTCCAATTGGCCAAAGAATATATTGACGTCTTCGCCTGGAGCTACGAAGATATGCCGGGACTTGATCCCCAGATCGCGATGCATAGACTTAACATCTTACCTGATTCTAAGCCTAGAAAGCAACAACAACGACATTTTTGTCCTGACATCATGAACGTTATCGATCAAGAGATGGACAAACTCTTGAGCAGTAGGTTCATTCATGAAGAGCAGCATCCGGATTGGGTGGCCAATGTTGTCCCTGTCACCAAGAAGAATGGGAAGTTACGAGTCTGCATTGACTTCAGAGATCTCAATACTGCTTGCCCGAAGGATGAATTCTCGCTTCCAATCACTGACGCGATGATCGACAATACATGTGGCTTTGAACGCATCTCTTTCATGGACGGGTACTCGGGCTACAACCAGATCAAGATGTTCTCCGATAACGTAAAATATACGTCATTCAGGACACCGAAAGGGGTTTTCTTCTACACAGTGATGCCCTTTGGCATGAAGAATGCTGGTACTATATACCAACGAGCTATGAGTACCATCTTCCGTCAAAATCTACGCAAAACAGTTGAGTGCTATATTGATGATATCGCTGTCAAGAGTTGTCTCAAAGGTGATCACCTATAAGACCTAAAGACAGTCTTCGATCTCATATGAGCGTATCAACTCAAGATGAACCCCGCTAAATTCTTCTTTGGGGTTTCTAGCAGAAAGTTCTTGGGCTTCATTATCACGGTGAAAGGCATTCATGTCGACCCCGAAAAAACCAAAGCCATCCTTGACATGGACCCTCCGAAGAACCTCCGAGAACTTCGAGGCCTGCAGGGGCGTCTGGCATACATCCGAATGTTTATAGCGAACCTTTCCGAAAAATGCCAACCCTTTACCCAGCTCATGAAGAAGGGAGTCTCCTAAGTCTGGACAAAAGAATGTCAGAAAGCTTTCGATGATATCAAAGCTTACCTGACGAGCCCGCCAGTCCTGGTGGCACCCGTCGCAGGCAAACCATTTCTCCTCTACGTCTGTGCCATGGATCATTCCTTCGGTACTTTGTTGGCTCAAAACAACGATGCAGGTTACGAGCAGCTATCTACTACCTTAGTAGAATAATGATCGGGGCTGAACACCAGTACAATCTTGTTGAAAATAAGTGTTTGGCTTTGGTGTTCGTCATCCAAAAGACTCGCCATTATGTTTCGGGCGAGACAATTCATGTCATCTCCCGAGTCAATCCACTCAGGGTTCTCATGACGAAGCCAGGATCATTGAACTCCCGACTAGCTACATGGGTAATTCTGTTGACGTCGTACAACATGGTATTCGTTCCACAAAAAGCCATCAAAGGCCAAGCTCTAGCCGACTTTTTAGCCGTACAGCCCATCCCGGAGTCCTCCAGACTCTATGAAGACATTCCGAATGAGGTCCAAGAATTAAACGTCACCGAAGAAAACTCCATCTGGCGGGTGTTTTTCGATGGCGCTTCAAGAGTAGGCCCCAAAGGCCAAATCATCACCGGAGTGGGGGTAGTCTTAGTCTCCCCCGATGAGCTGGTCATCCAGCGTGCTTATTCCCATTCGAAGCCGTGCTCTAACAATGTTATCGAGTACAACACTCTCATCATGGGACTCCAGCTGGCACAACAGCTGGGGGTGGATCATCTGGAAGCTTAAGGCGACTCAAAACTCGTCGTTAATCAAATCCGAGGGCAATACGAAGTTCGCCATGAAGATCTATTTTTTACCATGAAGCTGCATTGAATATTATTTCAACCTTCACTAAGTTCTTCATAGAACATGTACCTCGGTTACAAAACCTGGAGGCTGACGCTCTGGCTGGCCTCGCAGCTTCATTAGCAGCCCCCTCGGGACTCAAAACTACGTAACGGTAGTAGGACGAGACTTGGTCTGTCCTAAAAACAACTTATGCTCACAAATGGCCTATGCCATGACGACAAGTGCCGGTGCTAATGTCCGAGACTGGAGGTTCCCGTTCATCAACTTTGCTGTCTATGGAATTCTCCAGAAGATCTGAAAGAAGCCGTCTCGGTCAGAAGGCGTTCCCTTCGATTTTATTATGATACAGCTACTAAAATGCTGTACCGACGTTTCTACGATGGACTTCTCCTTCGATGTCTATCCAACGAAGAAGCAGCCGAAGCCCTTCGGGAAACTCATGACGGGACTTGCGGGGCTCATCAACCTGGCCCAAAGTTGCAGGATCGACTGCGACGTATGGGTTGCTACTGGCCAACCATGGCAGCCGACACCGTCGACTATGCTAAAAAGTGCCATGCTTGCCAGCTTCACGCCGATTTTATCCATACACCATCGAAACCACTACATCCTACGGTCGCCTCCTGGCCCTTTGAAGCTTTGGGCATGGACATTGTAGGACCTATCACCCCTCCTTCATTAAGGGGACACCGCTTCATCCTAGCCATCACCAACTACTTCTCCAAATGGGCAGAAGCAGTTCCACTGACGGAAGTGAAAAGCTCTAGGGTGATCAGCTTCATCAAGCATCATGTCATCTACCATTTTGGGGTACCCCATAGGATTATCCACGACAATGGTCCTCAGTTCATCAGCCATGTTTTCAGCAGATTATGTGACAAGAATCGAATTTAGAACATGGCATCAACCGCCTACAATCCGGCAGCAAACGGATTAGCCGAGACTTTTAACAAGACTATTGTCAGGCTACTTAAAAAGGTCGTGTCATCCAATAAACGCGACTGGGACGAAAAGCTCGACGAATGTCTTTGGGCCTACCGTACAACGGTACGAACTCCTACGGGCAACATACCATTCTCTTTAGTCTACGGGAGCAAAGCGGTACTGCCTCTTGAGATCCAGATATCTTTACTCCGTGTAGCGATCACAAATTAATTGACAGAAGAAGACAATCAGTGTCATCGTCTGCGAGAACTGGAGGCTCTTGACAAAAAATGTCTCCTAGCTCAGCAGCACATTAAACTCTATCAAGCCCGTATATCACAGGCTTTCAACAAAAAGATCAAGCAGAGGACTTTCCAAGTTGGCAACCTAGTCCTGGCAGTCAGGAGGCCGATGGTGTTGACTCACAAAAAACCAGGAAAGTTCGAGCCCAAGTGGGAGGGACCTTTTATCATAGAGACGGTATACTCAAATGGTGCTTATCGTCTCGCCCGACCAAATGGGAACTTGTTCATGATGCCCATCAACGACAAGTTCCTAAAGAAGTACTACTTTTGACATCTTTCAGATATGTACTTCCATCCCTACCCAGTAAGGAAATCAGTGGACCTGATCATCAGAGCTCACATACACCTCCCTTTCACAAAATCTTATGCTTTCGGAACCTAGTTGTTCCGTGGCATTCTATCTCCAGTAGAAGAACAACCACGTCCATATTACCTCTGAGTTGCTCCTCTACACCATGCAAAGTAGAATCTTACACTACATAAGATTGTGCTACTTATCATGTTTACCACGTCCACATTTCCTCTGAGTAAACATCCCGTACAGACAACCCTCGCATTGCCGTACATCGATCGCAGAACTTCTATGTCCATATTACCTCTAAGTAGTTCCGCGTATTCCCCCCAGAGTCACTCCTACCACGTCCATAACATCTCTGAGTAGGAATACTTAATCATTTGAACCCTATATTTGCCACGTCCACATTACCTCTGAGCAAACATGTCGGTTCTCTCAAACTTATTATCTGAACCTAAAACCAAGGTGCACAAAAGATAATAGGTCTACACAAATTACTAGTTCATGACAGCAAAAATGAACACACCATAAAATTCTTTATTTTTTCATTCAAAAGTAAAGGATTACATCTCCAGCAAAGTTGCCAAAAATATATATATAACAAAAAGAGAGACTACAATCCCTAAGCATCATTGGGATTGGCAGAAAGCTCTTCGACCCGACGCTTCAAGTCTTCAGCCCGAGTCCCCTCAGTCGCCAGGACTCGACGTTCAGCTTCTTAACGCATCGTTTCCACAGCCTCAGAAGTAGTATCGTTCTCGTGCTTAGCGTCCAACTCTTGCCGCTGGCAGGTCAGAGAAAGAATATGGCGGGTAACAATAGCTTCTTCCTCCTTAGACGATATGTGCTCAGCCTGGGCTCGCTCAGCATCTAGCAATAGTTGGGCTCGCTGGTCTTCAAGGAGGCGAATCTTGGCAGTGACCTCCACTATACTAGCATCCAACGAGGCCCGTAACTCTACCTTCTCCTGCGTGGACTGTGACAGTCTCTCCACCGCAGCCTCAGCTTCGGCCACCTCGGGGTCCCAGATGGCCACTGTAGCCTGATAGGACGACTCAACTTCAACTATTAATTTCTCCTTCTCTGCTTCAATCAGAGCAGAAAAGTTATTTCGTCGAATACTCTGAAGTTCAGAAAGATGCTGGTCGAGCTCAGCTACCGATGCCTCTAGAATCTCAGCCATATGATCATGGCCCCGGTGGGAACGTATCAGACCAGTGTATGGAAGCGCCGAAGCTTTCGTCGTCGCGGAACTCCCATTCGCATTCATCACTGTCGATACTCCCTTCTGCAGCATTTTATATACCGCCTCAACGGCAAACTGCACATACTCATCCGCATCAGCCAATACTTGAGGTGCCATAGCAGGAGTTCGAGGAGCTATTATGGACGACGGACCTGAAGAAGACCTACCGACCTCAATCTGTATGGCTGGAACCTCAACAACAGCGGACCCTCTCCCGGTGGGGACTTGAACCTTACCGCTAGCCTGAAGAGCCAAGAGGACGGAAGGAGCCGAATGGGGTATCGATATCGTCCCCCAAGTATGGAGAACAACAGAGGGTTCTTACACCAGCAAACCCTTACCCTTTTCAAGACCACCGACGTCTGGAGTTCTACCTGCAGCCAGCACAGGGCCTTCCTCCTCCGACAAGGCAGCAGGATCAGCACCCGACATTTCCTCCGGAGTCGGGCTCGACAGACGAGTCACATCTCCTTTATCAAAACCCTTCGCGAGAATGGAGTCAGCCAGTACCTCTTGGACGACAGCCAGCTCGACTTCTACTGTCGGGTCTAGGGTAGGGCTCGGCAATAGTGTGGCCGACCTCCCTTTATCATGACGAGGAGATAAATCACCCCTCTCCTCTGATACAACCGAGCCTGTTACTCCTACTGCAGGCTCATGGACCTCTGGAGGAACGTCATCCGAAGAAGACGAACTCCATTTCTCTTCATCATCTGGAAGCACAGCTTCTGCTGGGACCTCGATACCAGAAGCCCCCATGGCAGCTTGTATCTTCACAGAAGTCACATCATCCGGGTTCTCCTCCACGAAAAATAATACAATCGGCGAAATGCGCTCATCAGATGAGCCCGCCACCCACTTTGGTCTGCTAGTACCCGATTTCGGAGTTCGAGGTCTCCTTTTCAGCGGCTCCTACAAAAAGAAAGCATATGTCAGAAAAATGGTAGAACTAACCAGACTATGTGGGACGTCCTTATCTCCACATGAGATGATTCTGTTGACACCTCCGGTGACATTGCTTTCCTCTGCCTCTTCGGCGCAGAAGAACCGGCCTCTGTGCCGGCATGTCTCTTCGGGTGATCAGCCGAGGGCTCTGCCTGAGGACCCTCCAAGGATACGGCAGGGGTATCTTGATAACCAACCTCTGGCGGACGGTACGATCGAGCCTTCGCCAACATATTTCCAGTTGCCTCCAATTGGGTGCCAACATTAAAACTGGTCTCCCTATCATATCAAGGGGATACGGTGTTCATCGCACAATAAAATTTGGCGGCTGAGAAAAGAATCGACGGCAGCGGATTCAGAACTGGTATAGTAAAGCGAGCTTCGGTGCATCCGGCATTGTAGTAATGCCAAGCTCGTGTCCCGTCCAGCAGACTCCCAGTATACCCCAGGCTGGTACTGGGGTTCCCCAACATCAACTGAGCATAGCCGAACTGACGTGCGAAACGGCTCGGCCAGTACGGCTCCAAGTAACACTGGTTTTTATTCCTGTACACCAAATGGGATGGCCGGATGCTTTACAACCAATGGAATCCCCATGGAGACAGAGTTGTTGCATCTTCACCCGAATCAGCTAAATCTTTATTTGCTTCAAAGCTGGTAAAAATGGGACCAACTTTAGTGATCTCCCATCCCTGAAGGTAGGACAAAACCTTCCTACAAACAGGAACGCCCGTATGCAGCTATTTCCTCTGGTAGAAGCGGCAGAGGAATGCGTCTCCGGCTACGTGGTCTTCTTCCTGGCCCGGACTCATCACGTTGGGATGGTGCAAAATCAACTACCCTATCAGATAATGAAACGGCAATTCAGCACGGGAAAAATTGCTATTTTATCTCGTTCATGAACGACGTCACCCGCGAATTCTCATAAACCTCGCAGCAGGTTGCATACCATCGCGGGGAGTAGAGCCAAAGGATGGCCAAAAACCAACTTCACAGCTGCCAAAATCAGGTTCTGGATCACCCTCTCCACAGAGCCTGACCTGTCTGAAAAGACGTAATCCCGGAGCCAGATCATCAGATAAGCAGCCAACACTGCTTTGGACGACATCCGATGAGTGAGGTGCCAGAAACAGCTATAAGAACACTTGTCCGACTCCCGTTCCTCGTTTTCCCAGGGACTCTTCTCATTTAGCCGGCTCATTTCAGAAAGCACCACAGTACTGGAGAGAGCTGACGGAGTCGTGAACCGAGAGGAATCCTCCTTGTCTTGCTCAAAGACATAATCCCTCCAAGCAGTCACGTGGGGCTGCGCCCTGCCCTTATTCTTCTTCTGCATATAATAATGGAGACTCGCCACTTCTTTGAAGACAGCCATCATCTCCTCTTCTTTGTCCCCCAGGACTTGGAACTCCTCGCTAGTTGGGAAGTACTCCTCATAGGGTTCTGATCCCCAAGGAAGCCTCGACACCTCATACATTTCATGAAGTGCAAGTCCTAGTTCCCCCACCGGAGTGAAAAAGGTCCCGGTCTGGGTGTTAAACATCTCCAGAAGTGCAAGGAACATATGCCTGTTGATGTCGACGCCCGCCTGGGTGGCACAGATAGCGGCAGTCAGTCCAATCTTTCTGAGTTCGGTTCGAAACTTCGTCAGAACCCAGAGTATCAGCTTGTCCCACTTGGATACATAATTATACCAGCCCTCTACTCGAAAATCACCCTTTGGGTACAACCGCTTCGATGACAGCATACGATTAACGAAAGTCGAAGCACCAAAGGCAAAAGTGTCGGCAGGGACGTCGCTATAAATACTCCTAGGACGTAGAGTTCGCCAGGTGAAAGAAGGCCTAGCCCGCATGGCGACCAAATTATCCCTCTGGTTCGAGGTAGCATCGATCCTGATGGTTCCCGCCACCGCTCCCCCCTGAGACGGGGTTAGCTTCCATGACATCCTCCTCTTAAAAGTAAGACGGAGAAAGCCGTCAAAGGCCATTGACGCTCGAGCTGCTTCATGAACATGTCTACCCCTTTGGCTGAGAAGAACCAATCTTCCTTGATCCTCAGCACCTTCGCTTCAGTGGAAGTGAGGCGATCCTCGAACAGGAACTCAGGCTTCAGGAAAGTCTTATTACCAGGAACGGCAGATTGCAAACTGCCATGCTCCATCATCCGTTGGAGGAACACATACTGTTGCTCCCCGATTTGGATCATTCTCTCGAGAGCCTGATCTAGCATGATGGCAGCTCGGGCAGGGTTTATCACCTCCTCGTTATAATTAACTCCCATCTGACAAAGAGCAGCATCCAAAAGTACTTCGTTTAAAAGTAGAACGATCATCAAAACTGGTGAACAGGGAAAGATGACAAAGACATAGATATGTTAAAACAACAAAAAAATCGGAGCCTTATTCTCCTCAGAAGCGCACGCATTGAACCAAGGCTCAGGCGTATCTAAAAAGAAGCTTCAGCGCATCATCAGGACTCGAAGTCCATGCACGTTAGCAAGAGGCTTCAGCACACCATCAGGACTCGAAGTCCATGCACGTCAGCAAGAGGCTTCAGCGCATCATCAGGACTCGAAGTCCATGTGCGTTAGCAAGAAGCTTCAGCGCATCATCGGGACTCGAAGTCCATACGCGTTAGCAAGAAGCTTCAGCGCATCATCAGGACTCGGAGTCCATGCACGTCAGCCAGAAGCTTCAGCACATCATCAAGACTCGAGGTCCATACGCGTCAGCGTATGTGAGTCCTAAAAAGATTTTTTCTTTTCAAGTACAAAAAGGTATAACAAAGAAGGACAAACCCACCAATCACCGTCGGTCGAACGTCGACGGGCGTCCTGGGAACATCACCAACATCGGCCTCCGCAGGATCTTTTCCTTTGCTTCGTCCTCGGCCAGCACCACCGTGAGGAGTTTTGGGAGCCATCTCGTAAAAAGAAGTTAGGGTTTTTGAAAGAAGGACTCTAAAGAAGAAGAAAGCAAAGAGAAAAAGAACTCTCTCTCTATCAGATGCCTATTTATAGGCTTGGAGCATATGCGAAAACCAATAAAGAGTGACGTCAGCCACCGCTTGGGGTTCTGCGAAATGATAACTGCAAATAATCCAAAAAGATCATCATTAATATTTTTGTTTATTTCGAAGCGTTATCATTTGTATTAAAACTGAGGAAAGCGTGCACCTCATCACAGATGTACGGAGCAATCATGCGCCCCGAACAGTCATACGCCCCTTTGAAGACACCACCATGCTTCTTATTCAAAGTATTCCAAAACTTGACAAAAAGTTCTAAAAACTTTGAAGGGGGTCTTCTAGAAGCATAGAGTTTCAGGAGCATCTACAAGCCAAAATTCCTATGTGCTTAACACTATATGCGTCAGAGAGCTCAAATGAAGTACTTGGCACAGCAAAAGACAGCAAAAGTATAGACATCAAACAAAGATTTTTATTTTATATAAAATTCTATTACATGTCTAAAGAAAGGCTTTACAAAGGAGAAATTCTACAAAAAAGAAAGATCCTACGACTACAGCCAGGCGCAGTAAACTGCCATGTGTCCCCTGTCAGGCGCATCCTCCGTCAGGCGCATCTCTTCAGCGTCTCAGTCAGGCGCGTCTCTTTCAGCGTCTCAGTCAGGCACATCTTTTTAGCGTCTCAGTTAGGCGCATCACTCAGCATATGTGCTCTACTTCGACCCGATCAAGTGTTGCGGCTAAAGGAGCAGCTTTGAGCATAACAAGAGCGGGAGATCAATCCCACTCTAGCTGGAGGAAGAGCTCTCCAAAGCCCAAGGAAGAGAAGAGCACCGCAATTTCGATCTGCGGCTCTTCCGGCATAACGGAGACGGGACTCGAGCATCCCGATCCTTGGATGCAACTGGCACCTTCGGCTTGCTTCGGGAGCCCACGATCCCGACTTTTAGATGTAACAGTCACATTCACGAGTGCATACGAAGACGACTCGATGCATCTTCACCCTGGGGAGCGTCTTGGCAACAGAATGAATTCGAACAAAGAAGTTCATCTTTGTCGAGAAGTCAAGGGAGAGACAGCAAAACTCTCTCAAAATTGTTGCTATTTATAGGCCAGGGCAAATCAAACCCACGCGACAAGTGGCAACCTTCTCGAAGTTAATGCAATGAACTTGCATTTACGATAATAAATTTGCCTCTTCGAATTTAGCCAAGTCAAAATGGCTATTTAAAGCACTCGAAGAACTCAACAGTCAGACCAATGAAGATGCGTCATGCAAACAGATGCATCGATCAGATCGCGCATCATACAGACGCGCCCATCAGCATCAAACGCCTCATAAGGATGACCCCATACGTCTCCATGTGCCTAGTGGAACGCAGATCAATGCACCCACTCAAAGGCCTATCATCCGTCAAGAACATTAAATGCTGAAGTCTGACACGACAACAGCTATGCCTCGATGATAGAGCAGCAACAGCTTTTACAGAAAATAAAGCGCCGCTGATGTCAGCGTCATCATTACTCTCCTCTGGAGGTTACAAGCCACGTAGCCGATCGACCATTCGCATGCGCCTCCACAGTCATGCGCCCGAAGACTCGCATGCACCTTAAAAACTGTGTGCTCAGATCGGTTCGTAACTCCTGAAGGTTACGAGCCAAAGTCTTCTAATACGCCCAATCCCAGGCGCATCCTGTCAGATCACTCTCTCCCAAATCCGAGATATTTGTGCTACGGACAGGCGCTACGTGTCCTTTGACTCAGTTCAGCCTATGAAGGGGTGCTAACCACCTAAGATCTCAGCAACCGAAAGATCCTCTCCACTGCCACGTGCCAGCCACAAATACAGCATGAAGGATTCAAGCCATAAATCATGGCGTATCATCCATGCGCCTCCTCCCGTCAGTATCAGCCACGTAGCGTCCCCACGAACAAAAAGCATCCTACATGTGCACGCATGAGCAGCCCAACCTACTGCTTATAAATAGAGGGATCATTTCCTTCTTCCACACACACAGACATACAGAGATGCACAGTAAAAGACAGACATAACCAGAGCATCAGAGTTATCATCCACAGAGATCGGAAGAGACACTCAACGTCTTCTTTCCCTCTGCAAGCTCCGACATCCAGAGCAATCTAGACCTTCAGAGAATCAAAAACCGTCATCAGAACATCAACGGAGTCAACGTATTACCACTCACTCCTTCGATACAGGACCCAGATAAAAACAAAAGTGTACTCCTAGGACTACATCGAAGTCCTACATTGTAACACTGTTCTTTTTTAATTAAAATTGCAATTCAAAGATTTTAATGGAAAACGGCCCACACATCTACGAAGCCGTTACGTACCTTTCGATACTTTCGGTTCATGACCACGTCGCCCGGTTGGACGGGACGCACGTCGTATCGAAGGATTTCGTGTTTTCGAAACACAGTTTCTCGGTCAACTTCGGGATTCGATTTCTCGACGTGTAGTCGATGATTTTCTAATCCACAAAACGGGTCATGAAGACCTATATGTTGTCTGTAATTGCCTTTAATTAGTTTTCTAAAATTCCTAACTTAAAGATCATAAAACATCTTCAAAGTTGGATCTTTGGGACGGGTTCCTGTCCTGCTTTGGACAGGTTTTCCATCGACTTTGAGTCAATTTTTTGGGCTCGTTGATCAGTGATATCCAACTATATTATTTGGGATTCAGAGAGGGTTAGGTTGACTTTCCAAACCAATTTACGGGTCATAAACTGATAGAGTATCGAGGGAGGAATCTTACTTCGAAGTTTGGGTCGCTGCTATTGCATCATACTGTTGTTCGCCCACTTCTGTGCGCGCGTGCAGCCTTGTCACCGGCCGACGGCTGTGCAGGGGTGGCGCACGGCTGCACTGAGTCTAGGGCGGCACTGAGATGGAGAGGATTCTCGTTGAGGTAGGGTTTCCTCCCCCTTCTCGCTCGATATAAACTTTCTTGCGGTTGGGACTTCCGCTCTAGGGGTTTAGAGGGGTGCTCGGGCTCGGCTTGGGCCCGAGGCTGGGCAGGGTTTACTTATTTGCTAACTTTTTGCAAATATGCAGCAACCCACTTGAGAGATCCACTGTGTCGATCTTTAATATTTAGCCTATTATGTATATATATCATTATATATATTTCTATATATGTAATACATATATGTCATTGAATATATATATATATATATATATATATATATATATATATATATATATATATATATATATATATATATACACACACACAGATAGGGTCTACCCTAGGAATATATATCATTGGAGTTTATTTTAGATTTTATAGAAAATATTGTATAAGATATATATATATATATATATATATATATATATATATATATATATATATATATATATATATATATATATAATATTTAATTGACAAAAAAAAAAAAAAAATATATATATATATAATATTTAATTGACAAAATTAATATAACCAATAACAATAAAATAATATTATGTATAATAACCTCAATAAAATAATAATAAGTATAATAAAATTCAATAAAACAGTAATGGTGTATATATACAATTTGTGCAGTCAAAAAATTCTAATATGTACAAGGACCTATTTTATACCAATATCACTGAATACCAATTAATAATAATATTTAATTACGAATACTGAAAAATATTCATTAAATCATTAAAACAAAATACAATACCCTCTTCCCAAATTCTATCAACACGATTGTCATTGGACGTGCCGCATGACTACATGGGCTTGGGCTCAGTTCGGGGTAAAATGGTATAACCGGTTTCCCTACACTCAATACTATAATTAATACATAATAGATCTTCAGTAAGGGTTAAGTCACAACTTGGCCTGGTTTTTCTAGTTAGGACATCACTATGGCTCGGCCTTCCCTACCAGGGCTAATACTCTAGTCAAAGCACGCTATTGCACTATCCCTGCCACGATTTCTGGTCACCTTGTTCTCTAAAACTCCACCATGGTTAAAGTCATCTATCGTAATAATTAACTAAATAATTATTTATAAAAATTTCTAAAAATCACCACTTAACTCAAATAAGTAAATAAATAAAATATATTCTCAAAATTCCGGAAAGAGGGGTTACAGTTGATCTTGCTCTTACTCTTCTTCATTGCGACTCTTCTTCTTCTCTCCTTTGTTTCTCTCTAGTCGGATGTGTTCTTTTCTTTCAAAAAGGCTATTTAACCCGCTCATTTTGGGGGTGTAACCCGCTCGTGGAGGGGTGTGACCGAACAAGGAAAAGACTATTTGAAAATAACGGTAATGCCACTATATTAATATTAGTTTCAATTATATTATAAATTTTAAATTAATAGAAATGCCGCTGTAAATTTAATATTAATGTTAGTTCCAATAATATTGTAGATTGTAAATAAAAAGAATGGAATTTAACTTTAACTACTTTTAAGTTGTGAATTTAAATCTAAGTTTAAATGTTAAATCAAAAACTAATTTAAATTTTAGTATTAATATTAGTTTCAATAATGGAAGTGAGATTTATAGAGCTAGTATTATCAATGTTGACGGTCACGAAGAAAATGGTGTCTAATCTCAATGTGTTTCGTGCGTGAGTGAAAAATCGGATTTATCGTGAGATTTATAGAGCTAGTATTACCACATTTAATGGAAGTGCAAGTACAAACACTAAACATAATATCGGGTTTGCTTGGTATCGTACACAAATACAAACACTAAACATAATATCGGGTCGGCTAGCAGTTAAATAGAGTAAACTCCCGATCATACCTCGATACTTACGAATGTCGACCGAGATACCGTCTTTATCATTATCAAGTTTTTTCGTTGTTGCCATAGGAGTCCCCACTGATTTGGATGAGTCAACTATTGGGAACCCTTCGCAAGCATCCAATCTTTATCCCCAAACAAACTGCGATAACCATCATCTGCCAGCCTCCCTACCGAAACCAAGTTGTAGCACAAACTCGGTACATGGCGCAGTATTTCCATCGCCCATCTTCACACGTCCAAACCTGCCGCTGACTTACAGTCCCGACATGTTTGTAGTGTTTCCATCGCCCAAGTCACACTTTATATGACGAGCTTTGAGATCGTTGTAGTGTCCCGTCCCTATATCTGCCCCGTTTTCGTCCACGGGGTGCGCGAAAAAGGAACAATATCGCTACCGATTCGGTCGGGACCGATAGGTCATAATCGGCCGAGTCGATCGAACGGGAACGGTTGAATTAAGATTCATTCCACGTTATGGAATGGTTTTTTGGAACCAAGTCTCGTATTCAGCAAGTTGTGCCTCAAGAATTGGCTCGCGGCTGAGTCGGAAGAGACCTCCCGTTGCCCTGATATTCATGTCGCACTTGGTTTGGATTTTGCTTTGACTTTCGTGAATGCATTTTTTGTGAATGTTTTCGATGGATTTTCGTGACTTGCATGTTTGAGCTTCGCATTTATATCGAAATTTCTTGAATTATACAGTGTTCTAATCAGTTGCTTATGCGATTGCACGTGATCACGTAGGCGACGTCAGTGCAGCCAACCAGTCGCTCGCTTGAAGCAAGTCTAAGGCGAGTGGCTGACCTCCTTTGCCTCGTCTCTCTACTTCAAAATCAATATGTGAAGTAAATGAATGCTTGTCATAATAGTATAGAATCAAAAAAAATCGTGGCACGATTCTTCACGAAACACTTGCTATCAAACTGCCGGTATTGAAAATGGAAAACATGCTTCCTCATGCAATTCTACTTAGCCTATGCAAGACAATGAATGAGTCGATCAACGTTTAACACAATGATATGGCTAAGTGAGTAAGTCGACTAAGTTCAAAACAAAGGCTAAGTTTCGCACATAAAAGAAAAATGATAAGGTTCTAGAAAAGAGATAGCATATTTCAAGACTCTGCAAAACGGTTATTAGACAACTTGTCGACAAAAGGTAGTTTCCTTGAACGGTTGCCTACGCCAAGAGATCGATTCGGCCCGGGAGGAACGAGTATAGCAAGCGCCAGCCTTACATCGGCGTAGGTTATTCAGAAACTTTCGTACAGGGCTCGCTATCCGCCGCAAAAGGGTCACCGTCTAACCCAGCTATAGTCCGTGATGGCTTGACATTGCCACTGGCCTTCACACTCTTTCACTGCTTAACAAATGCATATGACATGGGATGAATATGATAGCTGCTTAATGCTTACAAATTCATATGCTTGCCTCGAAACATATTGACATGCTAATTGATCAGGGTGGTTAGAAAGATCACATAAATAGCTAGCTAACATGTTTATAAAACTGCTTGAATCAAATGCAAAGCTTGGATTTTAATTAGTCATTCACTAGTACATGTGATCATACTGATCCTCGCTCTTGCAGGTCCCACGAATCAGGAAGGACGTGCCAACTAGCTCAGCAACGCTCGTGATTTTAAAGCTTCGGCCGTGCGTCGAAGAATTGTCTCGTAACTCCACTTTTGAAGACTCTCAATTGTCCAAGGAAGATGGCTCAGCGTTCCTCCATTCCAGGTCACTAGAATACTTTATTGTATATTGAGGGATGTGTGCAATGTATGGAACGGCTATCTCAAAGTTTCTTTTACTTAATGTGTGATTCAATTTGTCTGCTTATTCTCTTAGATCTTGCATCTCAGATTATCTTATGACTACGCCTTGTGAGATTGCAAATTAGGTTCGCATGGCATCACGTCCGGGAGATGACTATCGATTCGATGGAATCGGAGCGTGACAATCGTGGGATAAGTGACTTGACAACCGCAGACAACAGGGGACAGTGCTTGCTATGACTTCGATAGCCCAACAAAACTCTTGTCTAACGTGCTCGTGCAACGACTTGACAAGTAAGGGCTACGTCAAGCCTTGTATCGAGGGAACGTGTTGTGCACGCGTTCGACTTGAACAATCAAGTTCTTTGGGTGCATAGACTTAAGCAACAAGCAGTAAAATACGACTTAAACTACGGGACAAGCGAATGTTAATATTAATTGTAGTTCCTATAATATTTTACATTTTAAATAAAAAAGAATACAATTTTAACTTTAACTAGTTTGAAGTTGTGAATTTAAATCTAAGTTTAAATGTTAAATCAAAAACTATTTTAGATTTTAGTATTAATATTAGTTTCAATAATATTGTAAATTTTAAATTAACAGGAATGCCACGGTATTAGAAACCTACCTGATGTCACGTTGCTCGTGCTCGGTTAGTGTTCGTCTAAACTCGTACGTGCGAACTAGTTATTAGTAATGAAAATCAAAAATTGAATTTTAAGTTTAAAATCTAGTCGAGCTCGATCCTTTCTCTTTATCCCATCTCCCTCTCTCTCTCTCTCTCTCTCTCTCTCTCTCTCTCTCTCTCTCTCTCGGGTTCTCTCTCACAAATTGTGTTCCCTAATACCATATCATTAGAAATAATTACACAACAGTAAATGTAGCATTAAATGATGTTGCATGCGTTATCCTACACAATTTAATAATATATGTACCCAGAAGACGAGAAAGTTATGTTGTTGGAAGTTGTTTCTTTATGAGATTCTTGCTTCTAGAATCACTCAAGCATTTTCATGAGCCAACAGAAGAGGGCCACGTGGCGGAGGTACAAGGAAGACGAAAAACTTGTGTTGTTGCATTGTTGGAAGTTGTTTCTTTCTGAATAATGCTATTTGTACCTCCAAATTCTACCTTCAAACTGTCCCTCCCTACGTGGCAGCTGACGTGATATATTGATCTGGCAGCTGAAGTGGCAAAAAAAAATAAAAATTAAAATAAAAATTAAAATTAAAATTAACATTAAAATTAATGTTAATATTAACATTAACATTAAAATAAATATTATTGTTAACATTAACAATAATATTAATATTAATATTAATATTAATATTAATATTAATATTAATATTAGTATTAACATTAACATTAATATTAATATTAATATTAACATTAACATTAATTAATACTAACATTAAATTAATATTATTATTAACGTTAAATTAATATGGACAAAATTTGGTAGTTAACTTTTTGGATTAAAATTTGCCATGTCATCGGTCATGTCAGATGACACACAATATTATTTAACATGCCACATCAGATGCCACATAAGGAGGGATATATATTAGAGGGATAATTTGGAGGTACGAATAGCATTACTCTTTCTTTTGTATTATTTCTTGTCCTTCGTTTCTTTTGTTAGTTTCTAACACACTCTATTTTCTTCAATGGCGACGTCATATGGAGAAACTGATCGTCATATGGAAGAATTAGTTGTTGAAGAAAGCTTCGCTTCAAGAGCAGTGTCAGATGATTTGGATGATGAGCAAAGTTTGGAAGCTGTTAACTTAGGAGACAATAAAGAACAAGATAAAGAAAACAACGGAGGAATGTATCATAACAATGACGACGACATAAACGCAAACAACGAAATGTTATTTCGTATCACCCTTTCTAATGGATTTAAGAAATATATTATATTTTTACATTTATTTCTCATACTTATTTTGTTTTATTCTTTTCTTAGGGACGATGGTGAATCTCCATTGGATTTTGAAGTAGCAACGATGAAAAAATATTGCAGTCTGCCAATATTAACAAAGCTCCAAGGGATCTTTTACATGAAGATATTGTTGGCTTACAGTTCAACTCTATTGAAGAAGCAGAGACATTCTACTGGATATATTCAAAAGCATTTGGTTTTAGTATTAAAAAGAACGAAGTAAAGAAAAAACAAATCTGGGATGGTGATGGTCCGTAGTTGGTGTTGTTCGAATGCGGGATTCAGACAGAAGAAATACAATGAAGCTCATAACAAGGTTCGTGAGCCAAGAAGTGAAAGCAGACGTGGTTGTAAAGCAATTTTTCGTATTAGGTACACCAATTCTACAAAGCTGTGGGTCATCAAAAAAATTTACGTACATCACAACCATAACCTGGCGAATGATTATGAAATAGTTTTTTTTGAGATCCCATCGTAAGATATCACCCGCAGAGTTGGAACAAGCTAAGCTTATGAAGCAATCAGGGATGGGGACTGGAGATATATGGAATTTACTTGTCCACCAGAAAGGTGGCTGAGATAAGGTTGGATGGACAAAAAAAGATTTATACAACGCTTTAGCTAAAGATAGTAGAGCACTAGACGATGTTGATGCTATGACAACACTTATATTTCTTCAATCTAAGGAGGGCATTGACCCAGATTTCTTCTACACGTACAAGGTAGATGAAGATTCCAGATTGACCCATCTCTTTTGGGCTGACGGTACATGTCGATTCGATTACGAATTATTTGGAGATTCACTAGCATTTAATTCTACAAATAAAACAAATAGAAGTCAAATGTCGTTGGTGGTTCTAGTGGATACAAACAATCATGCAATGACTTGTGTGTTTGGGTTTGCAATAATCCATAATGAGACTACAGAGACATATTCTTGGGTTTTAGAAAAATTCCAAGAGTGTATGAATGACAAATTACCAGTGACAGTTGTCACCCTCATTTCCCGTATTTCCCGTATTTCGTATTTATACTCGTATCTGGATTTTTGGCATATATTTTTATTTTTCTCAAACATGTGGGATTTCGGTATTTTTCGTATTTTGGGTTTTGGCATGGCTCGGTTTTATTTGGATTGGTTCGGTTTTATGTGAGTTGGATCACCTTAACCTATGCTACCCCCTCAACCCACCACAACTCACCCTCTTTATAACCCCCACCTACCACTCTCTCTTCTCATAACTTCCACCATTAATTTCCTTCTTCTTCTTCTCCTTCCTCCACAACTCTCCTAACCCTAGGCAAGTGCACCTTGCCACTTCATGAGAGCCCTATTTTCTTGGTTTATTTGCTAGATTAGGACATGGTGATCAACATTAGAACTTGGTATTTTATGATTTGAAGTCTCCTTTGCTCTAGACCTAAGTTATTTCTATTTTTGGATTTTGCATGGTTTGATCTCTTTAAGTTGGACTTTCATGGATTTTGGTGTTTCCAAGTGGAAGAGCATTCAATTCTACCCAAGTTGGAACTTTGAAAATCTGGATTTTGAGTTCGGATGGCCAAGTTATGATGCTTTGAAGCCTTGGGTTCATCCATGGTGTTCTTACTGTTTGGAGAAGACAGTGAGCAGTGTGCAGAGCTGTTTAGCTTACGCACCCTGAGCTACGCGTGCTCTTTAGCGTTGCGTACGCAGACTTGGGTACGCTCCCTGTTGGAAGCGTGCTCCCTTGAGCGTGCGTGACATTTCACCTACGCTGCTCCCTGTAGCGTACGTGACTTTTCACCTACGCTGCTCCCTTGAGCGTGCATGACTTTTCACCTACGCTGCTCTCTCAGCATGGGTGACTTTTCACCTACGCTGCTCCCTGTAGCGTGCGTGACTTTTCACCTACGCTGCTCCCTTGAGCGTGCGTGACTTTTCACCTACGCTGCTCTCTCAGCGTGCGTAACTTTTCACCTACGCTGCTTCCTGTAGTGTGCGTGACTTTTCACCTATGCTGCTCCCTTGAGCGTACGTGACTTTTCACCTACGCTGCTCTCTCAGCGTGCGTGACTTTTCACCTACGCTGCTCCATGTAGCGTGCGTGACTTTTCACCTATGCTGCTCTCTGGCGTGCGTGACTTTTCACCTACGCTGCTCCCCTGACCCCTTACTTAACCCATTGGCTCTTGGAATTGTGGTCTTATTTCTTTAAGCTTGACTCTTCTATAGCCCTATATATTGATATTTTATTAGATATTTTATGCCCATTTTATATCCTTATGCCTTTTGTCATAAACTTGATTTTACTTAATATATTTGGAATGACTATTATACATGGCTTGGTATGGCAAGGAACTTGTATAACACGACAGTGACCCGTAGTGGTGCACTCCTAACATGACCAACCTGACATGATAGTGGCCCGTCGTGGCGCACTCCTGACCAGTACCCTGACATGATTTATCTTGATAACTTGATAGTCGCCCGTGACGGCGCACTCCTGACTTGACATGACCTGATAACTTAGCTTGACCTATCTTGACACCGTGGGTGGTTCTTTCTTGCTTGCTTGTTAAATCCACTTGTCCAGTCTCACATCATGTCTAGGATGGGACTCCTGAGTACCACGGTCAAGAGTACCTACTAAAATGGATTAAGGTTAATAACTAGAATAACTCAGTAGTCATGAAGAGATGACATAGCTACAGGCAATCCGTTACCTGGGCGCTCTTGGGATCTGTAGCCTGCCGTCGAGTAGGGCACATTTGCAGCACACCGTCGCGTGTTGCACCCTCTAAGTCACCTAAGGGTACATTTGTCTCCCGGGCGATGTACCCACCTGAATTCAACCCCTAACTTTCGACCTGGGTAACCTGGATGGTCTACAGGACTTGTGGCTGTGGAATAATTTCACTGCATCTTGTTAGTAATTAGGCCTGTGATAATCCTAGTTAGTTAAAGTAGTAAGCCGTAGTATCTGCTTGGCCGTGATTGATTGAATGAGGTATAACCAGTTTAGCCATGTCTTGATCCAGTACAAGATTGCTCCCTGTCTTGATTTCTTACATTATTATCTTGCCGATAAATGGTGGGAAACCAAGTTCTGTTCAGACGAAGGATTACAACCCCGGTCCTTGTTTGGTTTACGGGTTGTAACCTGGTTATCGGAATAGTTCCATGGTTATCTCGTCGTATATCGTCCTGACATGTTTTCATAAATTTTAGTTTTAAATATTAGATTTTCTTGTGCTGATTGCTGGCTTTTATTCTTATTTCGTGGCCCCCTTGTGGCACTTGCACCTTCTGGGGTTGACCCAGCTGGTTTTGTGTGGCCAGATTTCGAGCAGCTCCCGAGGATCTACCAAGCTTCCAGCCCAATGGTGAACACTAGACGGAATCCGGGCCAAGAGTGGGTTTTCTATTTTGTTTCGCTCACTCTATTGTAAAAATTATTCTTTTGAGGCGTTTAGCCGACGAGCACCTGTTAGCTCGAAGCACTTTTACTTACTGTCTGCCGACGGGCTGTAAACATGATTGACGATTTGTATGACTAAACTCTTGTTAGTCCTAACATTTTGTAACGACTAGCTTCATGATCAGCTGAATATGTAATATTTGGGACGCCTTATTATTGTATATTTAATGATCATACATCTTGCGACTTTACTTACTTGTGGTGATTGAGACACTAGGCTTGTTCATGACCATAAGAGACTGTTGGCTTATAGAAAACTCTCACATATCTAGACAGCCGTGACCGTATATCGAGGTGGTTTCCATTTCAATATATGTAGCTGGCTATGTCTACCCCCGCTCTCCAGTATTTTGGTTCTGGGGCGTGACATGGTTTAAGTGGTGGCCCTGCAGGTCTTGTAAATCAAGATATGTGGGGGTTTACCAGATAGATGTCTCAATTAGTACTCGTCCTTGATCTCTGTTCGTATCCTCTGAATCCCTGGATTCTTGCCCTGATCCTGTGCTTATATCGTTGATTTGTCCTGGTCCTTTCCTTATTGTTCCCTGTGTCGTCTTCTTCAGCGGTACTGTACCTGGTCCTACCGATCGACGAGGTGGAGCACTTCCCGCAGATCAACAGCAACCCAGAGATCAAGCCCAGTATTCCGGAGTCGCCTCCAGAGTGATACCTACTGGAGGAGAGTCACCAGTTCGGCCCGTCCAGCCCGCAGAGCCAGATGATGGCACCTTGGTAGGTCTCATCAGAACCTTGATAGCTTTCCAAGATCGTCGAAGCGATGCCCTGTACCAGACAATTCAAGATGCTTTGACCCGAGGCGGACATCCAGGGAACCAGGCGGCCAACAGCTTCAAGCGATTGAACCCTCCTTTCTTCGACGGCAGCGAGGACGCGATTGTCGCGGATGCATGGCTTCAGGATACCGAGGTGATTCTGGAAGCAGCCAGGACACCTGAGAATGAGAAGGTGGCGGTGGTACGCTTGCAGTTATTGGGTTTAGCTCACAATTGGTGGACGGTGCAGGCCATGGGATTAGTGGCACCCATTGCTTGGGCAGTGTTTAGGGAGAGATTCCAGACGAAGTACTTTGATGCTGTGGCTCGGTACGACCTACAGACTAGATTTACCAACTTGAAGCAAGGAGGCAGGACGGTAGATGGTTATGCGACCGAGTTTTCTAGGCTGAATAGGTTTGCCCCCACCTTGGTGGCAACCGAGCTCGATAGAGCCCAGCGGTTCCAGCAGGGACTGCATTTGGAGATCTTGTTGGCGGTTGAGCAGTTCGAGCACCAGACGTTCGATGCGGTCTTGAGAGCAGCTAGGAGGCATGAGTACACCTTCCAGAGGATCGTGGATAGGACCGGAAGTAGGAAGCGGTCCCACAGTCAGATGCACCATTTATCAGCTCCAGCCCCGGCAGCTAGGAGATTGACCATTGGAACTCCGAGATGGGCGGCCTCAGTAACGTCGGTTCAGCATTTGACCCCGACGTACCCGCAGCAGCAGAAGCAGAAGCAGACTTCCGCGATTGGATGTTCTCATTGCGGTAAGCCAGGACATGTGGTGGCAGACTGTCACAGGGCGCAGGGATTGTGCCTGGCTTGTGGAGCAGCAGATCATAGGGTTGGGGCTTGCCCGAATAGGGGTGGTTCATCTGCATCCAACCCTTCTAGCTCTTCGGTGAGAGGACCGGCCCCAGCACCAGTTCAGCAGCAGTATCAGTCTTCGAGGCCCTTGCCGCCTCAGTCTCAGGCATTCCAGCAACAACACCCCCAGCAGTATGCACAAGCCCAAGCTCAGACCCAGAATAGGCAGAGAGATTTCCAGAAGAGGGGACCAGCAGCCAGAGGACAAGGTCAAGCCATGATGATGGCTATGGAAGAAGAAGTTGCACCAGATGAGGTAGTGGCAGGTACTATTCTCGTCAACTCCTTTCTAGCTTCGGTATTGTTTGATTCTGGTGCATCGTATTCATTCATGTCTGAACGATTCGCGACACGGATAGGATTGGAGCCTGAGTCATTATCAGTGAGGCTCAATATACTTACTGGTAATGGTCTTGTGGGAGTAGATCGAGTGTTTTCTTCGTATCGGATCGTAGTTGGCGGTAGGGAGTTTCCCGCTAGATTCATAGAGTTTCCTATGGCAGACTATGATGTAGTCCTTGGCATGGATTGGTTGAGGAACCCGTATGCTAGGATAGACTGCCATATTGGCAGAGTTGTCTTTAGTATCCCCGGCGAGCCAGAGTTTTTGTTTTCCAGAGGCACAGTGGAGCCATCTTCCCCAGCATTGCGGATGGCAGTTGCAGCAGTGCAGTTACCCCGGATAGTTGAAGAGTTTCCAGATGTCTTTCCAGAGGAGCTTCCAGGGATGCCGCCAGAGCGGGAGATTGAGTTCACTATAGACTTGATTCCCGGGACAGCACCAGTGTCAGAGCGAATCTACAGGATGGCGCCTTCAGAATTGAAGATTTTGTACAAGATAATTGAAGAACTGAGGACCAAGGGATTCATCCGTGCAAGTGGATCGCCTTGGGGAGCCCCAATGCTTCTTGTGAAAAAGAAGGATGGTACGTCCAGGCTATGTGTTGATTATCGTACCTTGAATTCGGTGACAATCAAGAACAGATACCCTCTTCCGAGGATAGATGACTTGTTTGATCAGCTCAGAGGGGCTTCAGTATTTTCGAAGATCGACTTGCGGTCAGGATACCACCAGATCAGAGTCATAGAGCAGGACATCCCGAAGACAGCATTCAGATCGAGGTATGGACATTGGGAGTTCCTTGTTATGCCCTTTGGAGCGACCAATGCGCCGGCCGTATTCATGGACCTCATGAATCGTATTTTCATGCCTTACTTGGACCAATTTGTGATCGTGTTCCTAGATGACATCCTGGTCTACAGCAAGAGTGAAGCAGAGCATGAGCAGCATCTCAGAGTCGTCCTTCAGACGCTTAGGGAGCATCAGTTGTACGCCAAGTTCAGTAAATGCGAGTTCTGGCTCGATCGCATTTCGTACTTGGGTCACATCATTACCCGAGGAGGAGTGGAAGTAGATCCCCAGAAGATTGTGGCTATCGAGTCATGGCCGGTACCCAGCTCAGTGGCAGAGGTTCGCAGCTTCCTTGGATTGGCCGGCTACTACCGGCGGTTCATTTCAGATTTTGCAAGGATTTCAGCGCCGATGACCCAGTTGACCCGCAAAGATGTGCCGTTTATTTGGACAGCAGAGTGTCAAGAATTATTTGATAAGTTGAAGCGAGGTTTGATAACGGCTCCCATTCTCACCCTTCCAGATGGGACCGGAGGATTCACAGTTTATTGCGACGCTTCAGGCAGAGGATTGGGGTGTGTCTTGATACAGCATGGGAAGGTAATATCTTATACGTCACGCCAACTTCGTGATCATGAGAAGAATTACCCGACCCACGACTTGGAATTGGCGGCGGTAGTATTTGCTTTGAAGTTGTGGAAACACTACTTGTACGGAGATAGAGTGGAGATCTTTACTGATCATAAGAGCCTGAAGTATGTTTTCACCCAGAAGGACCTTAATATGCGGCAGAGAAGATGGCTCGAGCTATTGGTGGATTATGATATAGATTTGCAGTATCATCCCGGGAAGGCCAACGTTGTAGCGGATGCATTGAGCAGGAAAGCCGGAGTTTATTTCCTGACGGCACAACCAGAATTATTGGCAGATCTTCAGAAGATGGGAATTGAAGTGGTTCTTCCTACCAGTGTGGCATTGATGGCCAGTCTACAGGTTCAGTCTAGCATAGTTGAGAGGATCCGGATGGTGTAGTCAGCAGATTCCAAGCTTCAGCGACTCAGAGCAGAGTGTGAAGCAGGAAGAAGGCCAGAGTTATGTATCCATGAAGACGGTACCCTTCGGCACGGCACTCGTCTTTGTGTACCTAGTAGAGATATCAGACAGAAAGTTATGGCAGAAGCCCACAGTTCACAGTATTCTATTCATCCGGGTGGTACGAAGATGTACCGTGATATTCGTCAGCATTTTTGGTGGAATGGCATGAAGAGGGAGATAGCCCGGTTTGTCTCTCGGTGTTTGGTTTGCCAACAGGTTAAAGCTGAACATCAGAGGCCCGCTGGACTTCTTCAACCCTTACCGATCCCAGAATGGAAATGGGAACATATAACCATGGATTTCGTGACCGGATTGCCCAGATCTCCGGCCGGCAGAGATGTTATTTGGGTAATTGTGGACATGCTTACCAAGGTGGCACACTTTCTCCCATTCAGAGTTGGACAGTCGACGGCGCAGTTAGCAGAGATGTATCTCAGGCAGATCGTCAGGCTTCACGGTGTGCCAGTCAGCATCACCTCGGACAGGGATTCAAGATTCACATCACACTTTTGGCGCAGCTTGCAAGAGAGTTTGGAAACTCGTCTTCAGTTCAGCTCAGCTTATCACCCACAGACGGATGGTCAATCAGAGCGTACAATCCAGACTCTTGAAGATATATTGAGATCCTGTACCCTTGACTTCGGTGGTTCATGGGGGAATCATCTACACCTGGTGGAATTCTCGTACAACAACAGTTATCAGGTCAGTATCCAGATGGCACCCTTCGAGGCTCTTTATGGCAGGAAATGCAGATCCCCGCTAGCATGGGACGATGTCGGAGAGAGGCAGATGCTCGGACCCGAGTTGATTTCCCAGACGGTTGAAGTGGTCAGGAAGGTCAGAGATCACCTCCGAGTTGCCCAGGACCGCCAGCACCATTGGGCCGATGCTCATCGGCGTCCCTTAGAATTTGCTGTCGGCGACCATGTATTCCTTAGGATCTCGCCTAACCGCGGCGTCATTCGCTTTGGCATGCAGGGAAAGCTTAGTCCTAGGTATATAGGGCCGTTCGATATTCTAGAACGAGTAGGAGATGTATCCTATCGTCTCGCTCTTTCACCGTCGCTAAGTGAGGTACATGATGTATTCCATGTGTCCCAATTACGACGGTATATTCCGGACCCGAGCCACATCCTAGACCATTCGGAATTGGTTGTTGGTACCAACCTTTTGTATGAGGAGAGGCCCGTGTCTATTTTGGACCAGAGGAAAAAGATACTCAAGAACAAGACTATTAAATTAGTCCGTGTTGCTTGGGGTCATCACTCTCTGGGTGAGTCAACGTGGGAGCGTGAGGACGACATCCGATCGCGATATTCCTACCTGTTTGACTCGTGAGGTATAATATCTTTCTTATGCCTTATATTTTCCCTTCCTTGCTTGCATTGTATGATTGTATGATTGGACTGCTTAGTGTAGCTTGCCTGTGCTTAGTGTAGCTTGTCGTGGCAATCTCTAGCTCCTTGATTAAATTCCGAGGACGGAATTCTTTTAAGGTGGGTAGAGTTGTCACCCTCATTTCCCGTATTTCCTGTATTTCGTATTTATACTCGTATCTGGATTTTTGGCATGTATTTTTATTTTTCTCAAACTTGTGGGATTTTGGTATTTCCCGTATTTTGGGTTTTGGCATGGCTCGATTTTATTTGGATTGGTTCGGTTTTATGTGAGTTGGATCACCTTAACCTATGCTACCTCCTCAACCCACCACAACTCACCCTCTTTATAACCCCCACCTACCACTCTCTCTCCTCATAACTTCCACCATTAATTTTCTTCTTCTTCTTCTTCTCCTTCCTCCACAACTCTCCTAACCCTAGGCAAGTGCACCTTGCCACTTCATGAGAGCCCTATTTTCTTGGTTCATTTGCTAGATTAGGACATGGTGATCAACATTAGAACTTGGTGTTTTGTGATTTGAAGTCTCATTTGCTCTAGATCTAAGTTATTTCTATTTTCAGATTTTGCATGGTTTGATCTCTTTAAGTTGGACTTTCATGGGTTTTGGTGTTTCCAAGTGGAAGAGCATTCAATTCTACCCAAGTTGGAACTTTAGAAATCTAGATTTGGAGTTCGGATGGCCAAGTTATGATGCTTTGAAGCCTTGGGCTCATCCATGGTGTTCTTGCTGTTTGGAGAAGACAGTGAGCAGTGTGCAGAGCTGTTTAGCTTACGCACCCTGACCTACGCGCGCTCTTTAGTGCTGCGTACGCAGACTTGGGTACGCTCCCTGTTGGAAGCGTGCTCCCTTGAGCGTGCGTGACTTTTCACCTACGCTGCTCTCTCAGCGTGCATGACTTTTCTCCTACGCTGCTCCCTGTAGCGTGCGTGACTTTTCATCTACGCTGCTCCCTTGAGCGTGCGTGACTTTTCACCTACGCTGCTCTCTCAGCGTGCGTGACTTTTCATCTACGCTGCTCCCTGTAGCGTACGTGACTTTTCACCTACGCTGCTCCCTTGAGCGTGCGTGACTTTTCACCTACGCTGCTCTCTCAGCGTGCGTGACTTTTCACCTACGCTGCTTCCTGTAGCGTGCGTGACTTTTCACCTACGCTGCTCCCTTGAGCGTGCGTGAGTTTTCACCTACGCTGCTCTCTCAGCGTGCATGACTTTTCACCTACGCTGCTCCCTGTAGCGTGCGTGACTTTTCACATACGCTGCTCCCTTGAGCGTGCGTGACTTTTCACCTACACTGCGCTCTCAACGTGTGTGACTTTTCACCTACGCTGCTCCCTGTAGCGTGCGTGACTTTTTACCTATGCTGCTCTCTGGCGTGCGTGACGGCGCACTCCTGACATGATTTATCTTGATAACTTGATAGTGGCCCGTGACGGCGCACTCCTGACTTGACATGACCTGATAACTTAGCTTGACCTATCTTGACACCGTGGGTGGTTCTTTCTTGCTTGCTTGTTAAATCTACTTGTCCAGTCTCGCATCATGTCTAGGATGGGACTCCTGAGTACCACGGTCAGGAGTACCTACTAAAATCGATTAAGGTTAATAACTAGAATAACTCAGTAGTCATGAAGAGATGACACAGCTACAGGCAATCCCGTTACCTGGGCGCTCTTGGGATCTGTAGCCTGCCGTCGAGTAGGGCACATTTCTAGCACACCGTCGCGTGTTGTACCCTCTAAGTCACCTAAGGGTACATTTGTCTCCCGGGCGATGTACCCACCTGAATTCAACCCCTAACTTTCGACCTGGGTAACCTGGATGGTCTGCAGGGCTTGTGGCTGTGGAATAATCTCACTGCATCTTGTTAGTAATTAGGCCTGTGATAACCCTAGTTAGTTAAAGTAGTAAGCCGTAGTATCTGCTTGGCCGTGATTGATTGAATGAGGTATAACCAGTTTAGCCATGTCTTGATCCAGTACAAGATTGCTCCCTGTCTTGATTTCTTACATTATTATCTTGTCGATAAATGGTGGAAAATCAAGTTCTGTTCAGACGAAGGGTTATAACCCCGGTCCTTGTTTGGTTTACGGGTTGTAACCTGGTTATCGGAATAGTTCCATGGTTATCTCGTCGTATATCATCCTGACATATTTTTATAAATTTTAGTTTTAAATATTAGATTTTCTTGTGCTGATTGCTGGCTTTTGTTCTTATTTCGTGGCCCCTTGTGGCACTTGCTCCTTCTGGGGTTGACCCAGCTGGTTTTGTGTGGCCAGATTTCGGAGCAGCTCCCGAGGATCTACCAAGCTTCCAGCCCAATGGTGAACACTAGACGAAATCCGGGCCAAGAGTGGGTTTTCTATTTTGTTTCGCTCACTCTATTGTAAAAATTATTCTTTTGAGGTGTTTAGCCGACGAGCACCTGTTAGCTCGAAGCACTTTTACTTACTGTCTGCCTACGGGCTGTAAACATGATTGACAAATCCTAGGGTTGATCATGTATGACTAAACTCTTGCTAGTCCTAATATTTTGTAACGACTAGCTTCATGATCAGCTGAATATGTAATATTTGGGACGCCTTATTATTGTATATTTAATGATCATACATCTTGCGACTTTACTTACTTGTGGTGATTGAGACACTAGGCTTGTTCATGACCATAAGAGACTATTGGCTTGTAGAAAACCCTCACATATCTAGACAGCCGTGACCGTATATCGAGGTGGTTTCCATTTCAATATACGTAGCTGGCTATGTCTGCCCCCGCTCTCTAGTATTCTGGTTCTGGGGCGTGACAACAGTTCTCACGGATGGTTGCAGATCCATGAAAAAAGCAATTGAGGATTTAATGCCCAGTGTAGTTCATCGAACGTGCTCATGGCATATCCTAAACATTTCAGCCAAACATGTACACCGAGAGGGTTTTGCATATAAATTGAGTCTTCTGATTAAAAGGTACATCGCACACTTGCTACTTTATTTTGAAGTATGTTGTTGTTACAATATTAAAACTTTATTTATTATCTATGTTTTCTAAATATGTACTATTCAGTCGAAGAATTTAAAAACCGTTGGCAACAGATGCTAAGGGGTTATAATGTAGAGAACAATGAGTGGACCACTGCATTGTACAGAACGAGGGAGCGATGGGCGGACACATTCCTACGTGGAAATTATTTTGGTGGTTCTACTGCAACAAATAGATGTGAATCTATGAACGTATTTCTGAAAAAAAATTTGAATGAGAAGCTGCCACTATTGAAGGCCCTTCAAAATTGTGACCACGGTTTGGCGGCCTTACATTATGGCCAGATAAGTAAGCATGTCACTGATAAACTCTCAACACCAGCTGTGAAGCAAACTAGCATGGCCAAAATAGAAGATAAATTTGCCGTAATTTACACTAAAATGGTATTTATAGAGGTAAGGAGGAAATCACACGTTCTGATACATATACTGTTCTCCACCATCACATCATAAGAGAGGCAGAAGTTTGTACTATCCAAAAGTATATGTCGCCAAACAGTGTCAATCGGAAGGTTACATTTGATCGGGCCGACAACATCATAAACTGTGACAGCATATGGATGGAGACCAAGGGGATTCCTTGTAGGCATATTTTTTCAGCAATGAAGAGATTGCAAATTGGAGATATTCCAAAGAACTTAATTAAAACTCGTCGGCTCAAGGATTGCAAAGAGAGTTATCTCTCCGGACCTGGCACAGAAAGAAGATTCATCTACCCAGACAGTATTGAGAGCAGAAGGTATGGTGGTATTAATGAACAAGTTAATCTATTTACGTATTATTGTAAAAAATAAGCAAAATTCAAGAGAAGGGAACGAAGTTGTTGTCGTCTGTTCTGATGGAGTTGAAAAAAATGGTGACCGATAGTGGTGAAGAAGACAATGGTAGCTGATGCAGTTCATGGAGTGCATGAATCTTTTAAAGAGCCAAATCCGGTAGCAACAAAAAGAAGGCCTTCTCAAGGGAAATCAAGCCAGCCTAAAGTAAGTTAGACTATCCCGAAGCCTAAATTTTGTAGAGTTTGTAAAAAATCGGGTCACGATTTTCGTAATTGTAAAGTACGGAAGCGAAATAGCGACAAAGAGCAAATGGAATCAAATGAAACATCGTTGACTTAAGAGCATCTCCAACCCTATTGTCTTGTTTTGTGTTGTGAATCCTATGTGGCATGAGACATAAGACAATATCTTTCCTATGTGGCAAGATGTCATTCACATAAGACAATGAGATAAAAATATGCTCTCAATGCAAAAGTTGAGAAGACAATAAAATTATTATTTTTCAACTTCCAAGACAACTTTTTCACTTCTTCTTTTTTATATATATAAAAGTCATTTTGGAGGGGCAGATGCTCACAATAGGGTTGGAGATGCTCTAATAATCAACTTTTTTTTACAATTTTCCATCAATTGGGCGCATCAGTACACAGAGAATGGTGTTGATTTGGCAGAATTCGAAGGGACAGATTCGTTGGTATTAATGGCATATAAATGGCAGTAGTTGGAAGAGTTTGTTCTCGTCTTACTTAGCTTTACTTGAGAAGGGGCAGATGCATTGGTATTAATACAAATTAATTTAATTGAATTCGAAGTGACTGCCACTTGGCGCATGAGTTCGAGTTGTCCTTGCCTATAAATGGCAGTAGTATAGGGAGAGTTTGTTCTCATCTCACTTTGCTTTTCTTGTGGAGATGGACTCTACCGATCTCCCGCCTTGGCAAGACGCTTTCATGTTGGTTGTCGATCTCTTCGTTCAAAAAAGCTTTGGTGGTGAAGTCCTTCAGAAGACTGAGATATGCCTAGTGGACTGTCCGTGTTCATGCACTTCATCGACTGTGTGCCATGATGTTGGTTACTGGAAGAGCCCCAGGGTTTGGCTTGATTGCTAACCCATACTATGTCGAAGCGCCCGTATATTGATTCGCTCTGACTATGTACGGTGTTCCGTCTACGCACGTTGACGATGAAGTGATCTTCCTCAAGGAATTCCTTTGCCTCAAGGAGTTCCTTTGCTCTGACGATGCACGATAAAGTAATTTGCCTCAAGGAATTCCTTTGCCTCAATGAGTTCATTTGCTCTGACGATGCACGATAAAGTGATTTACCTCAAGGATTTCCTCAAGGAGTTCCTTTGCTCTGACGATGCACGATGAAGTAATTTGCCTCAAGGAATTTCTTTGCCTCAAGGAGTTCCTTTGCCTCAAGGGTTCCTTTGCTCTGATGATGCATGATGAAGTGATTTGCTCTGACGATGCCCGCACGCTGCTCACAACTTTTTCTTGGTAGTAGGATTTTATGTAGTAGTTCAGACTTTCATATGTAAATAAAAGTCAAACTTTTTGTGGTTTTAATAATGTAAATGTAATTCAAAAATAATTTTATTATAATAGACAGAGCAAACCAGACGTTATAAAAGACAGAAGTTCCTTGCCCAATTACATTATTGTTTTACAATGTCATTGCTAGGTTGGTAGTGTTGACTTAAGAGCAAATGGAATCAAATGAAACATCGTTGACTTAAGAGAATCTCCAACCCTATTATCTTGTTTTGTGTTGTGAATCCTATGTGGCATGAGACATAAGACAATGTCTTTCCTATGTGGTAATATGACATTCACACAAGACAATGAGATAAAAAAAATATGTTCTCCAATACAAAAGTTTGAGAAGACAATAAATTGAATTGGAGAATCCTATGTGGCATAAGACAATAAATTGAATTGGAGAATCCTATTGTCTTGTTTTGTGTTGAGAATCCTATGTGGCATAAGACAACCAACTTTACATTCTCCTTGCCATGACAACTTCACAATTTATTTCACATTTGGATTGGAGAAGTACTTTTAAAAAATATTCTTGTCATTCCTACGTGGCAACCATTTTTTCCAAACTCACAATAGGGTTGGAGATTCTCTAATAATCAACTTTTTTTTACAATTCTCCGTCAATTGGGCGCATCAGTACACGGAGAATGGTGTTGACTTGGCAGAATTCGAAGCGGCAGATTCATTGGTATTAATGGCATATAAATGGCAGTAGTTGGGAGAGTTTGTTCTCGTCTTACTTAGCTTTTCTTGTGAAGGGGCAGATGCATTGGTATTAATGCAAATTAATTGAATTGAATTCGAAGTGACTGCTATTTGGCGCATGAGTTCGAGTTGTCCTTGTCTATAAATGACAGTAGTGTAGGAAGAGTTTGTTCTCGTCTCACTTAGCTTTTCCCGTGGAGATGGACTCTACCGATCCCCCGCCTTGGCAAGACGCTTTTTTGTTGGTTGTCGATCGCCTCGTTCGAAGAAGCTTTGATGGTGAAGTCCTTCAGAAGACTGAGATGTGCCTAGTGGAATGTTCGTGTTCGTGCACTTCATTGACTGTGTGCCATGATGTTGGTTACTGGAAGAGCCCTAGGGTTTGGGTTGATTGACAACCTACACTCTGTCGAAGCGCCCGCACGTTGATTCGCTCTGACTATGCACGGTGTTCCGTCTTCGCACGTTGACGATGAAGTGATTTGCTCTGACGATACACGGTGTTCCGTGTTCGTGCACTTCATCAGAAGACTGAGATGTGCCGAGTAGAATGTCCGTATTCGTGCACTTCATCGACTGTGTGCCATGATGTTGGTTACTGGGTCCAGGATCACCGCGGCCCAGATTTGTTATACTGGAAGAGCCACAGGTTGTCGGGGTCGGACGATGGAGTGATTTGCTCTGACGATGTTACGCCTACGTACGTTGACGATGAAGTGATTGCCAACCCACACTATGTCGAAGCTGTAGCTTTTAGGCTTTTTTCTTGGTAGTAGGATTTTATGTAGTAGTTTAGACTTTCATATGTAAATAAAAGTCAAACTTTTCGTAGTTTTTACAATGTAAATGTAATTCAAAAACAATTTTATTATAAAAGACAGCAGACTAGACGTTATAAAAGACAGAAGTTCCTTACCCAATTACATTGTTATTTTACAATATCATTGCTAGGTTGGTAGTGTTACATATTCGCTTGAAAGAAACTTCTTAGCCCATCCCAACCTCATCATTGTAATCTTCTGGTGAGTGTCATCATCATTTCCTTTCGGTATTTCGAAGGAAGTAGTCATCAAGCTCATCATATAATACGCCATGTACAAGAGACAGTTGGGTGCCTGTTGTTGTGGGCATCGTGGAGAACAATTCAGTACTGTGCTCTCATACTCCATCTTCGCCGGGCATCTCTCCCTCATCATATCAACTTTTCTCCTGACAATAGGCTCTAAGATCTTCTTCATTAATTATGCATCCACCTTGCCCTTTTCGTACGTGGTTTGCCTCAAGGAGTTGTAGTGTGTCCAATCGTAGGAGATAAAGTTGAATGTGAGCAGCGTATAGTGTTTGATGGATACATGAAAGAGTAGGATGAATAGCAACTCTATGTCGTCCTCTAAACCCATGACGAAGTCTTCTACATCCGTTTTGAAAGTGTCAAGGGCGCCGGCTTTTGCTTCTGGTTCAATGGCATGTTCAACGATGTTATGTTTCCTAAAAATAAAACATAATATCATGAGTAATTTTTTATGTCATTTTTCATCGGTGTACACATGAATGTGGATTTTTCTGTTTGAATTCTTACTAATGTGTGGGGCATTGCACGTCCTTCGAACTTGACTGGGCATACCTTCTTGCAATGCCTTGAATTTCTCTCAGCTTTCTTATTATTAGGTTGAGTATGCCAGCCTCCATGTCTTCATAGTTAAGTAGGTCTTGCAGGTCTATTGTCGACAGCTGGATTGCAACTTCATTTTACCCTTTTTTGGCAAACTCAAGTATACAATATCACTGCACATAAATTTAGTTTAGATTAAATTAATAGAGATTCTCAGGACATAATTGTGAAAAAAAAGTCTAGAAAAAAAAAGAAAAAAAGGGTCATTCGTCGTCCAACAGACACGGAGAATGATAATTTATCGTCCAACTGACACAGAGAATGGTAATTCGTCGTCCAACTGACACGGAGAATGGTAGTTCGCCGTCCAACTGACACGGAGAATGGTTGTTCTCCGTTATGAATTGGATGGAGATTGGTCGAGTTCAGAATACATACTTTGGACTCATCTTTTTGGGGATTACAATGTCGATGTAATGCTTCTTCAGTTCTTCATCCGCATCTTTCCAAAGTAGGAGTTCATTGCATTCCCATAGTATGACACCCTTCCTCTTTAGATCATCCATTTTGGCGTCTTCTCCGGATTTTGGAGCGGCATTCGTCTTCCGCTTTTTATTAGCCTCTCTAACTGTGTTCTTTTCCAAGGGAGTAACATCTTCATCTGCTAATGTCGTTGATGGTTTTCTGGACCTCTTTTCCCTCGATTATCCTCTTCTTTTGGCTTCTTTTGGAGCAGCAAGTTCAGCAGCTGCTTGAGTCTCCTCATGCTGCAATGCTACAACAATGGCTTGGAGATCAGCTATTTTTGCATCATTTTCAATGGCTTCAATATTCAACGATTCAACTTTATTTTGAAGCTACCTTTTCTCATTAACGAGCCTTTTATTTGTTTCTCTGAGCTGCTCGGTTATTTGTACAAAAATAAAACAAACAATAATAAAATATATGATGTGAATCTAATACGGAGAATGACCATTCTTTGTGACCCTAACACGGAGAATGGTCGTTCTCCTTCTATCCAAACACGGAGAATGGCCATTCTCCTGCATTCTAAAATGGGGAATGTCCATTCTCTGTCGTATTAACACGGAGAACGGTCATTCTCCTTCCATTTAACACAGAATATTCATTCTCCGTGGTAATGAAACGGAGAATGTACATACATTCTCCGTTATTTTAACACGGAGAATTATAAATTAGAACTTCGAAAAAGTAAAAATTTTACCTTGTGTCTGTAGCTCTTTAACCTTTTCGCTAGGCTTTCCATTCTCAGCAAGAATCTCAAATTTGTCTCTTCGCAAGGAGTCCAACTCCTGCACCAACATCTCCATCGAGGTGTTCCTTTGAATTTGTTGGGCTCCTTATTCCTCTAGCTCTTTAAGCTTCTTATGGAGATTCTCGTTCTCAGCAAGAATCTCATATTTATCTCTTCGCAAGGAGTCCAATTCCTGCGCCAACATCTCCATCGAGGTGTTCCTTTGAATCAGTTGGGCTCCTTGTTCCTCTAGCTCTTTAAGATTCTTATGGAGATTCTCGTTCTCAGCAAGAATCTCAAATTTGTCTCTTCGCAAGGAGTCCAATTCCTGCGCCAACATCTCTATCGAGGTGTTCCTTTGAATCTGTTGGGCTCCTTGTTCCTCTAGCTCTTCAAGCTTCTTATGGAGATTATCATTCTCAGCAAGAATCTCAGATTTCTCTCTTCGCAACTCCTCCAATTCATGCACCGAGCCCTCCATCACAACGTTGACTGCACGTTGTTGGGCTTCTTGTGCCTCTAGCTCTCTAAGCTTTTCATTGAGTTTTTCATTCTCAGCAAGAACCTGAGAATGCTATCTTCTCAACTCCTCTAATTCCTGCACCGACCCCTCCATCACGGTGTTCATTCCAAGTTGTTGGGGTCTCTCTTGTTCAGCATCCTCATCCCCACTAGTTTGGTGGTGTCCCTCTCCCTCAAATGCATCTTCTTCTCATATTTCTACGTCCTCTTCTAGGTGGCCTTCCTCTTTCCCGACAGCTATAACCAAATCTTTGAATATCTGTTTTGATCTAAATTTAATGTGATATTCGCGTTTGAGGAAGACCGAGACTTCATACCCATTCCATGTATAAAATCTCGGGTATTCACGTATTGGTGCGAACTTCCTTTCCACAAGTGTACTATGTTCCGTAAACCAATAGAGGAAGTATATTGTGCAACCTTCCATTTTGGATTATGCATCAGAGTAATCCCCCCTTAGTTTTACTTGTAGTCCTCTTGATGCTCTCCATGACATACTCCAAGATTAACCTTGGCCAGCATATTATGTTGATAACTTCTATGTTGTCTACCAAGGCCAAGAATCTGTACGGCAAATTTGAACCGTCGGACTTTGTGAAGAATACTGTTTGGCATAAGTGGAAGATTATTAGCTTGGCAAATCATCTGGATTAACAGTGTTATCTCTGCCACGAAGCCATTGTAACAATTCAAAGAACTTCTCTCTCACTTCCTTATTCGTGACTTCTGAGTATTTGCCCTTAGAATTAGCCAGCAATCTTGTGAAGTGATCTCTACACAGGCTCAACGATGCTGGTGGTATGGGCTGCTGTTGTTTTTTCATTATCAATCTTCTATAATTAGCATCATCCTCACTATCATCCTGTAACATCCTAGTCCCAAAATACGTGAGACCAGGTATACGAATACATGCCAGCAGTACTTCACCAATGGGCCAAGCTACACAACAAGTCCATTAGCAAAATACTTAAGCTGTAAATCATGATAACACCAAGAAATACAACACAGTCCACAGGTATATACATCTAATCACATCTACAGAGTCCACAAAGAGATCAAGAATAAATAAGGAAATGTCTCAAATATCCAGCAATAAAAGTAATAAAGTCTATGCGGATAAAATATTCCAAAATCACAGAAATAGAAAGAAAGTACAAATCAACTACAAGTCTGATGAAAAGAAAAGGATCTAATGTATCAAGACTAAATATGATTATAACATGATCACGAAAAATCCTCTGGCACTATCTCGTCCTCCTTTGCCGGTACGCTTCTGGTCTCAGCTGTCGAACTGTAAACCTCTGGGTAGTCTTCAGCTTCCTCTAAGCCTGGGAAATAGCCAGGTCCTCAGAGGACTAGCAAGGTGCATAATATACATGCCAAGGTACAAAAATAAAAATATGAAATAGGGCAATCTACTATATCCGTCTATGTGCTATGCAAGTGAGATACTTTTCTAGAATACCAGGCCCCTTCCACTAAGGCTCACTGGCACCTCAACAGGGTATTGTCCCCAGTACCTGTGTCGTGGTACCAAGGATAATTAATTCTCGACAGAGATAATCCCTTACTCTGCTACAGAGATAAAGTTTACTAAACAACGGGCCACACGACAATAGGTCTGATATTGTAGTCAAGTTCTCCCCAATTCCCATGTCTAGAATCTAGCAATATCAAGTCTATATAGACATCTCGAAAGTAAAAGCAATTCTGATAAAGAAATCTAGAATGCTAACATGAGGTCAATACCACGAATAGTCATGTAAACCTCGCATCATGAATGTGTCGGCGTCCTGTGGTCAATCGTGTCAATGGACACATCAGTATGTACGTAATGCCTAATGTCAATACTCGATGTCACTATCATGACATCGGTACCCGTCTATAAATGGACACTAAGTATCAACGTCCTACGTCATGCAATGCTAATAAAAAAAACAACAAGACAGAAAAGAAAGATCTGTAACGATGGCAAGGCACGCTTGCCTGTAACTGTTGTCTGCGGGTAAGCATGTCCAACTCCGGTGTCCTTATCGATCCTCCCAAGCTCACCTATAATAATAAACTATATTTAATATTCTATATCAACATACCATATATAAATTATATGAGTATTTATGACTCCTAGTTGCCATAACGTTGCTACGACACTACATCTATTATATAAGTACATATAGGTACCAAATTCTCTCGTAAATACTTTACAATTATAAAAAAATAATATATTTAAATTCTAAAATTTATCTATAAATATTTATATATTTCTATAATGCTATCTTCAATAGGAAACCCTTTCACAAGAGGTCTTATGTCAATGCCACATATGACTTCCTCAAATCGATCCATTAATTTATCCCCGAAACAATAATTAAATAAAATTAATAAATTTTATAAAAATCCCAGAAATTTGTTAAAATAGTATTCATAATGTTAAAACTTGCACAACATGAAGTTTAATATAGATTCATGGTGTTTTGACACTTTTGGACACAAGAAAAACAGAATTTTTCGGAGTTCAGTGACATGACAAATGTCATGAATTTTTAAAAATAGCAAATGGATGCAAAACCTAACTTTTAGATATACGTCGGAAAGGTATCGACGTCTAGATTCTGAATAAAAATATTAAAAGGTTAGAAACTAAGGCAAAAAGTAGCCCGTAATAGAATTTGTCAGTTCTAGATACCCTATCGTAGAATTAACGCCACGGGCAAACCGCTTGGAACTAGGAGATTCGGTGGTCAGAGGTTGGAGTAGACACACAAAGGTAACTCTCAAATTTAGTTTGAGGAGAAAAAGTGGGTGAAACATCATCTACAATTCGACTAACCTGCTGTGACGTTTTAGACTTCGATTCGAAAGAGTTTTGACCCAAGTAGCGCGTCGTGCACCTCTCTAACGGCCGCAAGGTTGCTCCTATAGTTGCTAGGGTGGAAGAGGAAGTTGAGAGGGACGTCCAAGTGGTGGTGGTTGGCACAAAATTTGAGGAAAAATTATATTTTAAGAAGAAAGGGGGGTCCGCTAGGGTTTCGGGTTTGGATTGGTGGCCGCTAGGATTGGGAGATTTATGGAGTAGTGGATGGTTATGAGAGAGGGGGATGGTTAGGGTTTTATAGGTATATATATATAGTGTATTGGCTTTGGTTTGATCTAATTTGGATAGGATTTGGTTCTCCAAATCATACTATTATTAATAGGTTTCCTATTTTGGTTAGATGTTTGACCAAGCCATATAAGGGAATATTGCATATGACTGCAATTAAACCTCTAAAATTCTCTTAATTATATGTATACTTGGTTTTGGTACTCGTAGTTAGGCTCTAACTAGTAGGGTTGACTAGGTTAGGGTCCGAGTAGCATTACTAGTCAAATTGGACCCAAAAATTAATTTAATAAGTCTCATGTGCCATTTGCAAATAAGTAGCATATGAGCACTCGATTAGATGGTACACCCTAGGCATGTGCATTGTAGACTCAAAATGGATTAAAACCATTTATTGGGTCATACGGTTTCGATCTATGTCAAGTCCCAAAAGCAAATTGGAAGTTGGCTTAAAATCACGCCAAGGGGTCAAATTGGCCTAAGTTGGCCCGAAATTGCGCAAAGTCAAAGGAATGTTGAAAAGCAAAATTGGATGGGACATGATATATCAAACTCAAGGTGGACGAGTCTAGAATTCAAATATGGAACTGGATTTGAGAAAACAATATTTCTTGTGCTTCCAAAATCAAAGCTACAGTAAACTACTAATATAGTCATTATTGACTTTAATAAATTAAAATATCTATATAAAATAAATAAAAAATAAGATCCAAAAATGAGGGGACTTACAACCTACCCACCTTAAAAAATTTCGTCCTCGAAATTAAAAATAACACAATTATAAAAAAAAACTTATCATAAGAATAATTAAGCTAAGATTTACCGACATCTTCGAATAAGTGGGGATAACGCTCACGAATAGAATCTTCACGCTCTCAAGTTGATTCTTTCAGAGAATGGTACCTCCATGCAACTCGAACCAGTCTAATCGTCTTCCCTCTAAGCGTCTTCTCACTCGTATCCAAGATACCTATCGTGATCTCAGAGTGATCTACCACATGACTGGGATCAATCACATACCTCCTCAACTGTGAGACATGGAATACATCATGCACTCCCTCTAGTGACGGGGGTAATGCAAGACGATATGCCACCTCTCCTATACGCTCAATGATATCGAACGGTCCAATATACCTTGGACTCAACTTCCTCCTACTCCCGAATCTAGTAGTGTCCCGAGTCGGTGAAATCCTCAAAAATACATGCTCTCCCTCCTTGAATTCTAGTGGTCGACGATGCGTATCGGCCCAATGCTCTGCCGGTCTTGAGCTGCCTGAAGATGACTCTGAATTCGCTTCACTTTTTTGACTGTCTGCGTCACAAGCTCTGGTCCAACTATCTGTCGCTCTTACCTCTATCCTCTCGCAAAATCTTCAAAATCTTGCATCTGTAGGTAACGCTGCCTTGATTCTATCCACAAGTGACGAATATACTTCAAGATTAGCAAGTACTCATTGTTGTCCCAGCATAATGACTTCTATTCCAAGCTCCTGAAGATCCTCTAATAACTGTGACCGAGCTGCCAAGAAATATGCAGTAGGCTTCCTACTTAAAGCATCTGTCACTATGTTTGCCTTGCTAGGATGGTACTGTAATTCTATATCATAGTCTGTCATGAGCTCCAACTACCGCCTCTATCTCATATTCAGCTCCTTTTGCGTGAAGACGTACTTCAAGCTCTTATGATCCGTAAATATCTCTACGCGCTCTCCGTACAAATAATGCCTCCACGCTCTCCATACAAATAATGCCACCATAACTTCAATACAAAGATCATCGCTGATAACTCCAGATCATGAGTAGGATAATTCTTCTCATATACCATCATCTACCTCGATGCGTAGGCTATGACCTTTTTATGTTGCATCAAAACACATCCAAGTCCACTACCTGACGCATCACTATAAACCACGAATTCTCTCGATCCAGAAGGAAGCGTCAAAATAGGTGTTGAGGTCAACCTCTTCTTCAAGTCTTCAAAAGCCTTCTGACAATTTTTTGTCCACTGGAACTCCTGATCCTTACTGTTCAACCGTGTCATCGGCTCTGCAATCCATGAGAAATTCTCTACGAACTTGTTGTAATATCCTGCAAGTCCAAGAAAACTCCAAACTTCTGCAACCGATGTTGGTGTCGGCCAAGACTCTACGGTATCTATCTTTTCCTGATCAACTGAAAGTCCTTCTTCCGAGATAATGTATCCAGGGAAAGGAACTCTATCAAGGCAAAAATCACACTTAATAAGCTTAGCATACAATCTCTCCTTCCTTAATACTCCCAACACAACTCTAAGATGCTTCTCGAAAATAAGCTAGGGAAAAAAGGATTAAAGTGTTGTACTGCAGAAGAATTCTAATACCACTAGTCGTAATATTCTATCGTAGGTATAGTATTATAACCTATTCAATGATACTCGTCATATCACTCCTAGCAATTTCTCCTAATGGGCTCTACGCATCCGATATCCAGGCATTCATACTCGACTCATAATCTCACTAGGATCCATCTATAAGAAACTTACCCGTTTCTAGCTATCCAACATCACAATCACACCAATATCTAGCTTAATTATATTCTATAATATAACTATAAGGTTTTAACTATTTAGTCATTTAATAAGTAGAAGGTAATGAGAACCTAAAGCTGGGTCAAAAAATACCTATATACCAATTTCAAACAACGACAGGGTCAAGCAAAGCAAGAAGGTTTGTCGAATTATTTCCAAGAACGATGTAAAGCCAAACAAGATGCATAGGACATAGTCTAGGTAAGACTCGAGAACCATATATCTCCGTGGTTATGTCACATAAAGTTACTGCCACGTCAGTGTGCATCTGACTGAAAATAACTTTCTTCTTCCATAATACGACGGATGGCTGCAGTGCACATCTGCTATGCCAGGTAATACAGGTTCTTGAGCTTATCTTGGCCAAATGCATAAAAGATTTTTGAATTGACTTTTTACGAAAATATAGGGGAAGAGATCAACATGCATATGATATAGGTCAAGTAGAATTCGAAAAATATATGTAGCCATGATACCGTTATCTGAAGTCCTGTCTCGCCAGTATTTCTCTGGCTGCAAAAACTTTGATTCCGTAATACAAGGTTAAATATAATTTCTCAAACTTTTCCTTGGACCAATCCATAAGACACTTTTCAACAACTTAGCGAACAAGGAACGAGAAGATTTACCTAAGAAGTAAACAGGGAAGGGTTTAGTCAAATCTCGAGTAAGAAAGAACACGAAAGCAATCATGTTGAGAGAAGATAACATGAAAGCAGTCATGCTGAAGAGTCTGAGAAAAGTCTATAATCATGTTTATGGATATATCCTCAAGTCATATTTCTCAATTGGTTGCAGGCTCGTAGCAGTACGACTATCCTAGGTATCACCACGACTTCGTAAAATTCACGAAGACTCTACCTGCACTTTGTAAACCCCCTAAATTTTACAACAATTTTTATTTTCTTATAAATATGGTATCGATTTTTTTTCGTATTTGTACGTCGCGATCGAATTTGCGAGATGTATATATTTTTATACCCAAATGTTTTATGTATTTTATATATTGATTTAACGCGTCGCATTGGAATGTTCAAAACTTATTTTACATTATAAAAGGTTATAGATAATATTTAGAAAATTATATGCATGCGACATAAAATTTATTTCGAGTTATAATTATTACAAGACAATTTTTCAAATAAGTAAATATTTATCGTGATTTTCGAAATTTATTTATTACTATATTTTATTAAATGTGAAAATAATATTTGAGATTTTGTAAATTTTAATAATTGATTAAATATGATAATTTAAATTGGAAAAGATTTCATTTGAATTTGAAGGTTTTATCTATGTTTGATTCGGATTTGAATGATCAAAGTTTAAATCGAATTAAATTTAATATGACATTATCTATAGGGGAATTTAAATCCCTTAATTTCCTATCCAACTGGGAATTTCCACCTCCTATATATATAGGAGAGGTACTCCTCCAAATTTATCGATCCACAATAATATCGTGCATCGTGTCTGTGACCACCACAAATCTTATTCCAGTCTCGTACAGTAATCCACGTCGTGTCCGATACCCCCGGACACGACGACAAAAATCACAAGAAACCCAATCCCCGCCACCATCAAAATCCCTCTCAGCCCACCACCATCCCGGCCAACTCCGGCCAAATCCCTAACAGCAACTGCAACAACCACTTTGTCACCACCACGTCCACCAGCAGCAACCCCCATCCGGCATCCCACAACACCACCACCGGGCTAATCCGGCCCCGACCCATCAACCGGCCGACACCAATCCGAACACCATTGCAGATCCGGCACTCCCATCTACCACCACCAAACACCTTTTCTACCACCTCTAGCACCACCACGTTCGGTCCCACGCCCAGGCCGTCGTCCCACTACAGCAAAAGAAAAAGAAGAAGCAGAACCCTCACCTGAACACCAGCGGGCGTCATCCTCGTCGAGACCGCCGAGTGCCGCCCAGACGCGTCGGACAGGCCCGTCTGCTCACCGGGCCGTGGCCGACCGTGGTATGTCCAACCGACCGGCCTCCTCACCGTCGTACGCCGCGACCACCGCCGCTGCGCCTCGCTCTTGGTCGAGCGCCGCTCTCCGGTGAAGAACCCTTTGGAAACCCTCGTCCGCCCCACGCGGCCGTCGCTCCACGCTGGTGCCGACAGCCGCGCCGCGAGCTCCGCCCAAATCCCAGCGCCGACCACTGTAGATCCCAGCCGCCTCCTCCGCTCCGCCGTGTCGGAGCTTTCCCCGTTCGCACGGACAGCCATCGCGCCGCCGCGCTCACGCCTCCTCTGTAAGTCCCCTCCTCTTCTCCTCCTTCTCCTACTCTCTCTCTTCCCCTCTCTCCTATAGTCTCTCTCCTCCGCCATCCTTTCTCCTCACTCTCAAAAAAAAATTAAGAACCCCCTTTTTCGGTTGAAGAAGACAGTAGTACTAGTAGTGATTATATGTATTAACTTTATTATTTTTTTATTATTTTATTATTCTTCTTTTTCTTTTCATTTTTTTGTATATGTGTCTCCTTTACAAAATAGTCACATTATTAATATTATTAGTATTATTATTATTAATCTTACCATAGTAGTTATTAATAATATTATTAGTATTATTAGTATTATTAGTATTACTGGTATCATCATCATTTTATTATTATATTTATTATTTTTATTTTTATTATTATATTTATTATTATTATTATTATTATTATTATTATTATTATTATTATTGTTATTATTATTATTATTATTATTATTATTATTATTATTATTATTACTACTACTATTAAGGATATCATTTTTCTTATTTAATAGAAACTATAAATAAATAGGTATAAATATTTACAAATACGTATAAAAATATGGTTTATCATTTTTATTTAATTTCTTATACAAATTTTGTTGACTAAAATATATAGTAGCTTTCAAATTATAAAATGTATTTTAGTATTTTTAATTTTCAAATAAATAAAATATGATTATTCTATTTATGCAAACAGAGACTTTTGCCTAAAACGGTTTTTTCGGATTTCAAGTATTTACCAAAATTATTTTACTAACAAAAATCTAGTCTTAAGTATTAGAAATACTTTTCTAAAAACAGTAGGAGTATGTTCTTCACAATTTCTCCTCGATTTTTATCATTGACCACGACCGATCACACGTCTCTCTTCTCATGAAATATCGGACCCCTACACATCGCCATGGCTATTGGACTATTGGAACATGAATGAACATCGTACCACCAGGCGTCACCTCGGGCAAGACACCTTGCCTTTACTGTTTAAATTCTTGCTCAATAGCATGCATGCTTTTTTCTTGTTCTTAGCAAATAAAATGTTGTTCTTTCAAAACTATATGTAGATACAAATTACTATATTTTATGCAATTGACTTAGAGTTAAGGGACCACTGTGTGTTTAAGTGCATCTCATAAACTGTCACGATGTGCCACGGATTGTGTGTGAGTTGTGAGTCGCATATAGATACGGACTTGCGTGCTGACTGATCATTGGTGCGTACAGGCCGTGCGTTAGGACATAACTGCCAATAGATTGTATAGAAGACTTGGCAGTTATTAAGGATTAAACAGTGTCGTGGAGTCGACACATGTATAGTATCATTGGGGGGGAAGGGACAGTTATTAGCGTAGGGGCTACATTTATTTTTTTATACACATTTTGGGCCGAGGGTGACTCTTATGAGCACTACCTTCTGCCCAGGGCCGATAGTGACTCGGATGAGCGCTACTTGACGGCCACTCTCTATTACTTGCTTGCGTGAATTCGTTACAGCCCCTGTGTAGAACGTTGTCCTCAAAGTGCATATCACATAGAATGGTTAGGAACTTAACTCATGCATACTTTTCTGTTGAGCTTTATTATTCAGTTTATTGGCATGATATTATGTGTCTTGTTACGTCCCTCTGAGGACCTGGTGATCTCTCCAGGTGTGTGTTTCGTGATTTCTTGCAGGTGCTCTAGCTAAGGCCATTCCTTCCTCCGTGATGATTGCTCTTGGACTCGTCACTTGCTCTCGCTTGCTAAATTATTTCCTTGTATATTTTTCCATATTTAATTTTGTTGGTAGTGGACTTTGTCTTCGCCCAACTATTGTGTACATGACAAACTCAAAGTTGCTTTATATCATTATTTATCTTTATGGATGAGATTTAGTGTCTTGGCTTTCTATATTTACAGCTTATGTATATATATGAGTCGTATATTTACTCGTATGTATAAAGCTGGCATGATACGTATCTAGTCCCAAGTATTTTGGGACTGGGGCGTTACACACTTATGGCTTACAGTGTATGTGCCCTTACTAATGTGATAGTAAGGGGAAGATACGCCCACTATGAATATTCGTCTTACTAGCACTAATAAGGATTACGTTAGAACATAATTAAACTGGATGCAAATCAAGAAGTCAAGTAAGAGTTTGAAACAAAGTCAAGGAAGGTATCAAGCATGTGAATGTGATCCTATGGGTCTTTCCTACGCTAATTGCAGGCTCACATCGGTACAGTAACGTAACCAAAATGATTAACGTAGACCTGCATGGGCCACCACAAAAATATGTAACGTCTCAGTCCCAAAATACGTAGGACCAGGTATACGAATACATGCCAGCAGTACTTCACCAATGGGCCAAGCTACACAACAAGCCCTTTAGCGAAATACTTAAGCTGTAAATCATGATAACACCAAGAAATACAACACAGTCCACAGGTATATACATCTAATCACATCCACAGAGTCCACAAAGAGATCAAGAATAAATAAGGAAATGTCTCAAATATCCAGCAATAAAAGTAATGAAGTCTGTGCGGATGAAATATCCCGAAAGCACATAAATAGAAAGAAAGTACAAATCAACTACAAGTCTGATGAAAAAAAGGAAATAATGTAGCAAGACTAAATATGATTATAACATGATCACGAAAAATCCTCTGGCACTATCTCGTCCTCCTGTGCCAGTACGCCTCCGGTCTCAACTGCCGAACCGTAAACCTCTGGGTAGTCAGCTTCGTCTAAGTCTGGGAAATAGCCAGGTCCTCAGAGGACTAGCAAGGTGCATAATATACATTCCAAGGTACAGAAATAAAAATATGAACTAGGACAATCTACTATATCCGTCTATGTGCTATGCAAGTGAGATACTTTTCTAGAATACTATACCCCTTCCACTAAGGCTCACTAGCACCTCAGCAGGGTATTGTCTCCAGTACCTGTGTCGTGGCTCCAAGGACAATCAATTATCGACAGTGATAATCCCTTATTCTGCTATAGAGATAAAGGTCACTAAACAACGGGCCACACGATAATAGGTCTGATATTGTAGTCAAGTTCTCCCCAATCTCCATGTCTAGAATATAGCAATGTCAAGTCTGTATAGTCATCTCAAAAGTAAAAGCAATTCTGATAAAGAAATCTAGAATGCTAACACGAGTTCAATACCACGAATAGTCATGTAAACCTCACATCATGAATGTGTCGGTGTCATGTGGTCAATCGTGTCAATGGACACATCAGTATGTACGTAATGCTTAATGTCAATACTCGATGTCACTATCATGACATCAGTACCCGTCTATAAACGGACACTAAGTATCAACGTCCTACGTCATGTAATACTAATAAAAAGAAACAACAAGACAGAAAAGAAAGATCTGTAACGATGGCAAGGCACGCTTGCCTGTAACTACTGTCTGCGGGTAAGCATGTCCAACTCCGGTGTCCTTATCGATCCTCCCAAGCTCACCTATAATAATACACTATATTTAATATTCTACATCAACATACCATATATAAATTATATGTTTATTTATGACTCCTAGTTGTCATAACGTTGCTACGACACTACATCTATTATATAAGCACATATAGGTACCAAATCCTCTCGAAAGTACTTTACAATTATAATAAAATAATATATTTATATGAAATTTATCTATAAATATTTATATATTTCTATAATGCTATCTTCAATAGGAAACTCTTTCACAAGAGGTCTTATGTCAATGCAACATATGACTTTCTCAAATCGACCCATTAATTTAGCCCCGAAACAATGATTAAATAAAATTAATAAATTCTGTAAAAATCCTAGAAATTTGTTAAAATAGTATTTATAATGTTAAACCTTGCACAACATGAAGTTTAATATAGATTCATGGAGTTTTGACACTTTTGGACACAAGGAAAACAGAATTTTTCGGAGTTCGGTGACATGACAAATATCATAAATTTTTAAAAATAGCAAACGGATGAAAAATCTAACTTTCAGATATGTGTCGGGAAGATATCGACGTCTATATTCTGAATAAAAATATTAAATGATTAGAAACTGACCTTAGATAGGCGAAAAGTGGCCCGCAACAGAATTCATCAGTTCTTAATACCCTGTCGTAGAATCAACGCCACGGGTAAACCGCTTGGAACTAGGAGATCCGGCGATCAGAGATTGAACTAGACACACAAAGGTAACTCTTATTGTTTTGAGGAGAAAAAGATGAGAAAAAGTGGGTGAAACATCATCTACAATTTGACTAACCTGCTGTGACGTTTCGGACTTCGATTCGACGGAGTTTCGACCCAAGTAGCGCGTCGTGCACCTCTCTAACGGCCGCAATATTGCTCCTATAGTTGCTAGAGTGGAAGAGAATGTTGAGAGGGATGTCCAAGTGGTGGTGGTTGGCGCAAAAATTGAAGAGAAATTATATTTTATGAAGAAAGGGGGGTCGGCTAGGGTTTCGGGTTTGGAGTGGTGGCCGCTAGGTTTGGGGGGATTTGTGGAGTATTGGGTGGTTGTAATGACCATTGTTCGTATTACGTATTTTGGTATACGTGTACGTATTTAGACTCGTGTTGCATGTCTCATTGTTTGGTTCGGCCCAACTCGACTTGGTTCGGCTTGGTTTTGCATGGTTCGATTTTACTAGATTTTATGTGAACCAAACCACTCCTACCTACCACCACCTTCATTAAATATCCCACCACACATTTCTCTCTCCTCATTAACTCTTCTTCTTCCCCACCATTACTTCTCCACCAACCTGAGAGTAGAAGGTTTAGGCAAGTGCATCTTGCTTCATGGAGGAATCCTACTTTTATTGTTTCATTGTCTTCCACATGTGTTTTTAACCCACTTTAGTACTTAGCATTTTTTATTTCCATGGTTAAATTCTTGTAAATCTAGCTTTGTGGTATTTTCGGTTTCCAGGAGTTTTGATCTATCAAACTTGCATATTTTTGCTAGTTGATGGTTTCTATTGTGGTTTGGAGGAGCATGGAGGCCATGGTATTTTCATGGACATATTCTCTGTGGGAGCCATTAATTGCACTCTGAGCCGCATGAGCATTTCTTAGCTCTGAGCCGCATGGCCACTTAATTGAATATTTATAAGTTGGCCGCATAGGCTCAAGGCATAGCTGGCCACGTGCAAGTGTTTACTTGCTGGGCCGCATGAGCATTTATTTGTTGGCTGCATGGTCTTTTAATTATTTGCATGCATTAGCATTTAATTGCATGCATTTGGCCATATGGCCCTTTAATACATGCAAGCATCTGCATGCATTGTCGTATAAGGCCATTAATCTACTTAATTGGCCGCATGGCATTATATATATTATATATATTAATATTGGCTTAATATTGGTCGTATGGCATTATATATTATATATATTAATATTAGTTTAATTGGCCGTATGGCATTATATATATTATATATATTAATATTGGCCGCATGGCATTATACATATTATATATATTAACATTGGCCGCATGGCTTGCTAGGTAACCTGGCCGCATGGCCTTCCTTTGAATACAATTGCAAGCATAGGCTTGCATGCATATTTAATGAATGAAAATGCAAGCACCAGCTTGCATGCACCTACAACATAGGCTTGCATACAGTACCTAGCCGCATAGGCTATATGCTATGCTACATATTTAATATGATTTGCATGCAAGCATCAGCAAGCATATATGAGCCGCATATGCCATGTTACATATTTTAATATGCTACCTAGCCGCATAGGCCATATGCCATGCTACATATTTTATTATGCTTTGCATGCAAGCATATATGAGCCGCATATGCTTTGCCATGTTACATATTTTATTATGCTTTGCATGCAAGCATATATGAGCCGCATATGCTTTGTCATGCAAGCATATTTTATATGCTTTACCATGATACATATTTTAATATTTTAATATGCCTTGTCATGTTACATATTTTTATATGCAAGCATATATGAGCCGCATATGCTTTATCATACAAGCATATTTTATATGCTTTGCCATGATACATATTTTAATATTTTAATATGTCTTGCCATGTTACATATTTTATATGCTTTGCATATATGAGCCGCATATGGTTACATATTTAATTTGCTTACATGCAAGCATCAGCTTGCATATAGGAGCCGCATATGGTATAATGCCATGTTACATATTTAATTTGCATGCATGCAAGCAGTAGCTTGCATGCTTATATATTTGAATTGGCCGCATATGGCCTAGCATTTATGGCCGCATGGCCAGGTGAAATTGCTTGGCCGTATATGCACTGTTGCATGGTAATTTTATGTGACAATTTTCTCGAGCCGCATGAGTCCCCACAGCCCTTAACCTTTCTAATATTTAATTACTAAATGTGTGCTTGTGCCAAATTAATTATCCCCTGACACGATGGTGACCCGTTGTGTTACACTTTTGACATGACGTGATAGTGGTCCGACGTGGCGCACTTCTGACAGTGAACATGACATGATATATATAATTTGAAGGCTGTTGCAACGGCTAGCATGTCATGACAAGATTGGATGGCCTAGATACCGTGGATGATTGTGTTTGTACAATTGAATCAAAAATATTTACATCATGTCTAGGACAGAGATCCCTGAGTACCACGGTCAAGGGTATCTACTGTAAATGGCTAAGGCTAATAACTAAAATAATTCAGTAGTCATGAGAGATTTCCCCAGTTACAGGCGATCCCGTTATCCCGGCCACCATTGTGGACTTGCTGCCTGCCGACGAGTAGGGCACAAGTCTAGATTCACTGATGTGTGGAAAAGAACGAGGTACTGCTTAATGAACCCAAGTCGCCTGGATAACCTGGATTAGCTGTAGGGCTTGTGGCTGGAGGAACATTTTACTGCATGTTGTGATAACCCTAGTTAGTTAATGTAGAAAACCGTAGTCACTGATTGGCCGGAAATGATTGTATGGTGTAGTTTCAGTGCTCGATTATTGCAGGCTTGATCGCATGATTGTCACTTTTAACAATAAAGATCAGGGGCTAAGTTCTGCTCAGGCGAAGGGTTACAATCACGATCCTTGTTTGGTTTAAGGGTTGTAACCTGGCTCCCGGAGTAGTTCTGAGTCCTCTCTTCGTTTATTGTATTATTGTACCCCATGTCACGCTTGTAATGTTTTACCTTACCAACAAGATTTGGAGACGGAGTTCTATTCAGGTGAAGGGTTACAACCCCGGTCCTTGTTTGGTTTAAGGGTTGTGACCTGGCTACTTGAATGGTTCCCTCGTACTCCATTATGACTGTTATTATTCTTTTATTTCAAGTTCTTTTAATTGCTTTAATATATTTTCTGATGTGCTGGTTTTAGTTCTTAAGTGAAGCCTCCTTTGTGGCACTTGCTCTTTCTGGAATCTGACCCAGCTGGTTTTGTGTGGCCAGATTTTGGAACAGCTTCAGAGGATCTACCGACCTTCCAGCCCGATGGTGACCACCAGGCGTAACCAAGGCAACGAGTGGATTTATTTTTGCTCTTCCACTCTATTGTAAAAAATTTATTTTGAGGCATTTAGCCGACGAGCACCTGTTAGCTCGTATTGCATACATTATTATTGTCTGCCTACGGGCTGTAACATGATTGACAGATCCTAGGGTTGATCATGTATGACTAAACTCTTGCTAGTCCTCATATTTTGTGACGACTAGCTTCATGATCAGCTGGATATGTAATGTTTGGGATGCCTTACTATTGTATATTTGGTAATCTTACATCTTGTAACTTTACTTGCTTGCTTGAGATTGAGACAATTATGCTTGTTATTGACCATAGGAGACTGATGGATCACTACCAAAATAAGCCATATCAGCGACGAAATTAGCGACGCAAACTTAAAATGTCGCTAATATTTTCGGAATTAGCGACGCCAAAAATAAGCGTCACAATACGTCGCTGATAGCGACAAACAGCGACATATTGCGACTACCTTTAGTGTAATAAAAACCAACGTCGTTGATTTGTCGGAAAACGTCGCCAGTTTTATTGGTTCAGCGACGTTTAGCGTCGCATAGCTTATGGCGTTGCCGAATATTAAAGGAAAGTCGACGCTTTGCGACGTATTTACAGACGTCGCTAACTTGCTGCTAATAGGGTTTCCTCGGTTCGATTTTTCATTTCTCCCTCTCACCAAATTTTTTGTTCCCGCCCCTCTTCCCCCGACCTCGACGACAGCCCGACCCCCTTCCCTCCGACGTTGCTCATCCTCCTCCTCCACCGCGAGTCCCTTCTCCTCCCTCCGGCGAGCCCCTTCTCCTCCTCCTCCTCCACCGCGAGCCCCTTCTCCTCCTCCACCGCGAGATCCTCCTCCTCCACCACCGCGAGATCCTTCTCCTCCTCCTCCTCCACCGCGAGCCCCTTCTCCTCCTCCACCGCGAGATCCTCCTCCTCCACCATCGAACTTGTCCTCCTCCTCCTCCTCGACCACCGCGAGGAGACTGAAGGTAAACCCTAACCCTAATTGAGGTATTTTTTGTGTCCAAAATGGACACGGAGACACATTACGACCATGTGTTCACTGATACAGTGTGTTCGTGAGATTTTGGACACTTTGTGTCCATTTGTTGGACACGTGGCCACCCCCAAGCATGCATATATATGTATTTCACCTCTGTACACTTAATCCCCTACTTACACTTGTGTATTTTCGTATTAATTTGGATTTGCATATTTGGTTTGGGTTTCGATATAGTATTTGATACATTGGTTCACCTTGCAACATTCCTACACTTAGAGACGTTTAGTACACAACTAATTATTTTATCCTAGTTCGCAAGTGTACTTTTGGATAATCTAGGTATATTAGTTTACCAATATCCCCAATGGCCGGAGATTTTAAGTATATGAACCAATTAGTCAACATCTGTTTGTTGAAGTATGGTACTCCATTCTTCGTGCACGTGATGTAGGAGAGGCCGGTACTTTCTCGCAGCCCACTCAAGCTCCGTCTGCGGACGAGCTGTGGATAGCCGCCACTGGTGGACTCCATAGGGGTACGTACTACGGTACGGGATCCTATGGCGCCCTAGTTATGACCCAGTCCTCTAGGATATCTCCTGCTAGTGTGCATGGTCCACAGCCGTCCCAGGAGTCTGCCCGAGTCCACCACATGATGGAGTCTCTTCGTGACGACCTGCTACGACGGATCGCGGAGCAGTCTCAGCACCCTACGGACGATCCTGCGCTGCTAGCATGATTGGATGTGCTCAACCGCGGCATTATGGACCTCAGGGAGACGACTGAGAGGACAGAGCGCACCGTTGGAGGGTTAGAGCGCACGGTGACGGAGCTGCAGACAGGACAGGTGACCATGGCCGAGAGGATGAGATTGGCGCAGGAGTCGATGGTCCAGAGCAGTGATAGAATGTTATCTATCATGGATTCATACCACCAGCGACTTACAGCGTTGGAGCGTACTGGTCCTCCGGGTGCGCCTTCATCGTCGTCGACTCCGTCGCATCCACCGCCTTCTTCTTCGATACCGACTCCACCGACGTCACTGCCTGCTCCATCGGTATCGATTTCACTTGAGGAGTATGAGTTGTTCTTATCCCTTCGTCGCGACGGTGCCCCTCCTGTACCAGATTCCTAGTAGTCCTAGTTAGGACTGTTTGTTATTGTTTGTTTCATTCTTTGTTTGTGACTTGGATATTTGTTGGTTGTATAGATTTGGATGTTTGGATCCTATTCTATTTGTTGGTTGTGTGTAGACATTGTTTATTTGGTTGTAGACTTTGTTATTTGGTGTAGACTTGGTCATTTGGATACTTATTGTTGTGTGATTGTTGTAGACTTGGTTATTTGGATATTTAGTGTAGACTTGGTTATTTGGATACTTGTTGTTGTGTGATTGTTGTAGACTTGGTTATAGGGACTGAAACCTGTGTACAGTGAGAAATAGACATTCTGAGAAATGGACATTCTGAGAAATGGACATTCTGTGATTGTGTAACCTATATTGGTTATGGTTATTTTTTTGTAAACTACAGGGAGAAATGGACATTCTGTATTTTATTTTTTTATTTTTTTGCAGATTTAGCGACGTTTACCGACGTTTACCGACGTCCATCGACGTAAGTTTGCTCGATAAACATCGGTAAATCTGTAATATTTTCCAGGTTACCAACGTCGTTATACGTCGGAGGACGTCGGTAAACGTCGGGACACGTCGGTAATCATCCCAGAAATTCCCAGGATTTTACCGACGTGTAGCGACTTTAAACACGTCACTAAACCACCGACGACACGACGGTAATCGTCGGTAAAGTTACCAACGCGTAGCGACGTCAAACACGTCGCTAATACAACGACGACACGACGGTAGACGTCGGTAATATACCGACATATATATACGTCGGTACACGTCGGTACTTGCGACGTTTGGCGACGTTTTGCAGATCAGCGACTTACATTTTCGCGACCAGCCCAAAACGTCGGTAATTTCGTCGCTAAATATTTTTAGCGATGAAAATTATTGTTTTAGCGACGTCTTTAGGCGTCGCTAAAACGACTTATTCTGATAGTGGATTGTAGTTAAACCCTCATATATCTAGACAGCCGTGACCGTATAGTAGGGTGGATTCCATTTCATTATACGTAGCTGGCTATGTATGCCCCCGCTCTCCAGTATTCTGGTTCTGGGGCGTTACAGTAGTTATGAGAGAGGGGGATGGTTAGGGTTTCATAGGTATATATATAGTGTATGGGCTTTGGTTTGATCTAATTTGGATAGGATTTGGTTCTCCAAATCATACTATTATTAATAGGTTTTCTATTTTGGTTAGGTGTTTGACCAAGCCAAATATATAAGAAAATATTGCATATGGCTACAATTAAACCTCTAAAATTCTCTTAAATATATGTATACTTGATTTTGGTACTCCTAGTTAGGCTCTAACTAGTAGGGTTGACTAGGTTAGGGTCCGAGTAGCATTACTAGTCAAATTGGACCCAAAAATCATTTAATAAGTCTCATGTGCGCCATTTACAAATAAGTAGCACATGAGAACTCGATTAGATGGTACACCCTAGGCATGTGCATTATAGACTCAAAATGGATTAAAACCATTTATTGGGTCATACGGTTTCGATCTATGTCAAGTCCCAAAAGCAAATTGGAAGTTGGCTTAAAATTACGCCAAGGGCTCAAATTGGCCTAAGTTGGCCCGAAATTGCACAAAGTCAAAGGAATGTTGAAAAGAAAATTGGATGGGACATGATATATCAAACTCAAGGTGCACGAGTCTAGAATTCAAATATGGAACTGGATTTGAGAAAAATAATATTTGTTGTGCTTCCAAAATCAAAGCTACAGTAAACTACTAACATAGTCATTATTGACTTTAATAAATTAAAATATCTATATAAAATAAATAAAAAATAAGATCCAAAAATGAGGGGGCTTACACATCCTTCAGTGGTAGACCGAAAATGGCTGCCATATCGCCCACACTCGGCGCTATTTTAACAGTACTGCTCAGTTGAAAGTATCTGATACTAGATTTGTCTTCCACATAAGTTCCTATCAATTTCTCAAGACCTTCTGAAACCTTGGCCAATGCTTGAGTGCGAACTTTGTTTTTGTAGAATACCTCGACAAAATTGTAGAAATCGGTATTCTTCAAAAAATCGATAACTAGCTCGGGCAAACGGCCGCCATCTTCTTTGATATCATCCATAAGAGTTTGCATCGTCTTGAAAGAAGAAAGGAAAACTCTTGAATCTTTATTTCTGACAGTTTTTTCCCTACAAAAAAAAGAAAAAAATTAGGTTTCTGTCAACTGTTCTTGATTACTAGGAGAATGGAAAACTCTTGAATGGCCATTCTCTGTCAAGTCAACACGGAGAATGGAATTAATCCTTCAATCTAACAAGGAGAATGGTCATTCTCCATGATATTATTATGGATAATGGTCCATTCTCCGTCAATATAAACTTGTAGAATGGAATTAATCATACATTTTAACACTTATAGTTATACCTTCTTTTTGTCCTCCTTCTTGATTACTAGCCTCTGACTCATGTGCTACCTTCTTAAATCTCTTTACAATAGCTCTCTCTTCTTGCATATCTACACCTTCTCCCTCTTCTCTAACTGGGTTCCATTTGATGTTGATGTTTGCGACATGATGTGAAGATTGCGAACGGAGAGTCACTGACGAGTTTTTGAAATAGGGTTTGAAAATTTTGGAGGATGAAACCTAGAAACGAAAAGGAGCAGCGTATGGAAGAAGAGGAAGAATAGAAACTTTTTGGTTTTGAAGAGTCGGTTTCGTGAGTGTTTTGAAAAAATTAGAAGGGCAATAAGGTCATGCCACTCCCTTTTATATATTTTTAGCTAATTCTGGGCACGCGATGAAATATTATTTTGCGATAGATTATTTTGCGATAGATTCTTTCCCGAATCAAATCTCGGAAACTCCGAAAATTCGATGAAACCACAGAACCAAAATGGTTTCGGGAATTCCGAAAACCAAGGCGTAAACCAAAGACCGAATTCCCGAGAAATTCGTGGACCAAAATTAATCATAGACTACAGAACGGAAACGGGGACAACAAAAATATACCTTGAGTTGCTCGGCTAGAGCTCTCAGGTGAATTATAGAGAAAAAGAATTCCGTAGACTCGGAACGATCCAGGAACACGCGGACAGTGAGACGTGCCACAGATCTGGACAGCAACCAGGGCACATAAAGCGCTGGACAGTGGATCGAGGTTGGGAACAGCAGCGGGGAGGCACGGAAAAACAACATCGAAGGGGCCGCGGGTCACGGGGCCACGAGGGGTCGGCCGGCCAGGAACGGCGGCGCTGGTCGGGCCGGCTGGGTCGAGCGCGAGCAGCGAGGAACGTCGTACTGGCCTGGTAGGGTCGCCGAGCTCGGGCTAGCCTGGGCGCTGGAGAAGTGTCGAGCTCCGGGTGGTCAGGATCTAGGGCACGTTTTGGGAAAAAATGGAGAAGGATGAAAAAGAAGGCGTGGAGGAGGGGATTTATATAGAAGAGGGGAAATGGGGTTACCGGAAGGCGAAGGGTCACCGGAGTTACGGGTAGGGGAAGAGGGTGGATCGTCGGTTCGGAAAGGGGAAGGGGTGGCCGAACGTTCGGAAAGGAAAGGGTTTTCCTTTTCCTTTGCTGAATGAAGGAAATAGGAAAGAGAGAGAAAAGAGTGTTATATGAGTATTAATAGTTGTAATGAGAGATTAATAAAAATTGCTTTATTTCTTTTCTTTTAAATAATAAGAATAGAATTAAACTTCATAATTATAATCTAATGGACTTCAAAATTAATTTCGAAAAAAATTGAACTTGGGTTCTAGACGAGTTCGGGACTCGGGAACGAGTTCTGGTCTGGGTTAGCGAAAACAAAAATCCATGATTATTTATTTTAAAATTAATAATTTTCTATTTAACTAATAATAATAATCTGGCAAAATATTAATTTAACAAACACGCAATTTAATAATTAGAAAAAAATAACAAAACCGAATTTACGGGTTTCACATAAACATAGATGGCATCTAAGAAGAAATATACTATCTATACATACCCCATCTTTAATTCTCGTTAAAGGAGCTAAGGACTTCATCTCAGCCCGAGACACATAGATTTTGTTGCAAGATGATATTATTTCTCTAAAAAAAGAAACGAATAAATTAGGAGAAAAAACTGTTGGAATTAAATCAAAACTCATATTACTTACTCTTCAGGTCTATCATCCGCAAAAATATAGTCGTAATAACTCGAAGAACCACTAATACACTTGCTAGGCTTCGAGATTGAAGTTTTTGTTAAACTTTTCAATGGTGTGATCGGATCTAAATTTTCACGCATTCTTTTCGAAGAACTGCTAAAGTCAGTTTCTTCTGTATGACACAATGCGAGAATTCGGTCCATTGTTTTATCATGATTCTTTAGCAGCACGTACTCCTCATCGGAAGATTCAACGAAAACCTCCTCCACATTATTAAATACTCCAGATGAAGATGCATTCTTCAAAGCTGGAGATTCTTCAATCTTATCCAAACGCCGAGATAAATTCATTTGTTCAATTTCTATTGAACCAAGCTTAGAATTGATCGATACAACTTGAGCTGAAATCATCGACAGTTGTTCTTCAATCCTGCGCAACATACGCGAAATGAAGGTTTCATTTGGAGCTGGCAACCAATCTTCTACGTCCTCTATATTTTCCACCACACGAGTAGACATCTTGAGAATAAAAAAACTATTGTATTTCAGAAAACTATTCTATGTATTTCAAAATAAATAATAGTTGAAATAAGAAAACTATTTCTATATATAGCAAGAGAAAAGTACAAAAAGTGAGGAAGATGGAAAGACATATAAATTTCGAGACTAGCAAACAATCTACTAGCCGTTTGAATTGAGGAGGGCTCGAGGAAGATTCTATTAGCCATTTGAAAAGTACAAAGGTTATCATGATTAACAATTTGAGGAACTCTATAAGAGGTTTAATTCCGCTGGTACTTCTCGTTGTTCGAGGAGGGCTCGACGAAGTCCGCCGCGAACCGGAACTTCTTTTTCTTTCCTTCTTCATCTCCGTTTCTCCTTCCACCACCACCACCATGGCCTGTAGCTTTATAACAAAAATATTAAATTGTTAGATGAAACAAAAAAAAAACAAATTACGGAAAGATTACTAAATCAAAATCAAACATAACACATATTCATAGAAAACATTAGATTAAAGATGAAAATGTTACAGAAGCAACACCACAATTTACAACAACTAAGTAGACTCTGCTAAGCAATAACTAAAATTAGGGATTGTGTCCTCCTTGAATTTAATTTACACAAAAAGAGATTTGAGAGAACGAGCTTTTATCGGCTTCCTACCACTCTTCTTCCTCTGAATTATTTCCTTACTATTATCCACATTGGCTACAGGAACTTCGTCCATATCATCGTCGGTGTCATCATCTAGATCGCCAGCAGCGGTAGTGTCATCGTCTACATCGCCTACAGACCTGGACACACTGTGTCATTCCTTTCCGGCCGACACACAATTATTGTTATATATACGTAGTTGCACAAAATATTAAATTACATGAACGAAAGAGAAAGTAAATATGAGTTAATTTATGGTGTTCATTGAAAAAATTGTATTGAAGAATGACCTGCTATAGCAAGTTAACAAGAGGTCAAAAGTCCAAAACAGCATTAAATGATGTCTCCTGCATTATTTAATCTGAATTTAATCTGAACCGTTGCATGAACATCCAAAGGTTCAGATTTGGGATGTATCGATACAGCCCAAAAGGGTGAATGTATTGTAGAATTATATATATATATATATATATATATATATATATATATATATATATATATATATATATATATATATATATATATATATATATAATACTAATAGGTTGTACATAGGTATAAGTAATCGGGGTTAGAGAATTTACGGAGCCGGGGAGTACTATATCTATATCCGGTCCTGAATCCAATCGAGGATTTTTTTTTTTTTAATGAGTCCATTTTTTTCACCCACTAAAACTAGGGTGTTTGTTCAGTCTCCAATAAAGGATTGACATATGTTAAATTCTTTTGTCAAAATCACTTTGAATGTTTACAAAACCATTTTCAAAGTGATTTATGTTAAATAGATTTGACATATGTCAATTTTTTGTTGGAGGGTGAATAAATATCCTAGTTTTGGTGAGTGAACAAAATTGGACTCTTTTTTAATCCCCATCCCCTTCCGTCCCTATTTTAAAATCTCTAAATCCTTCTCCGTCGGTCGGAAAAAAGAAAATCGAATCCCAGACGGATTCAGAAAAAAATTGTCATCTCTAGTTCATTTGTTTGGGTCTTAAATTATAGAACAAAAGTATGTATGTACGTTAATATGGTAACCTTATTTTTGGTAGTCCTTGTTTTGAAAACATCCCGACTTATGCACATGTTCTATAAATAAGGATTATCATCGTCGTCCAAGCCTTTTTTTCATCAAAATGTGACATGTATAAATTATATGAAAACCCCATAAAAAAAATTACAATTCTTATGATCAACTATTGAACGTAATATCAATCATCCAAGTTGATGCCAAAATTCTATCAGGATCCAACAGAATAAGCAGATTGAGACATCCATTATACTCTCCAGCATGTTAAATTCTTTTTACACTTTCTACTGTCTTACCTCCAAATCAAATTCATATTGTTTTTGTTTTTGTTTTTCATAAAACATCCAAATGAGAAGAAAAAAATGAAAAGTAATCATAGCTTGAGTGCGTCAATGTCGCCATGACAATCCAATTGGAAGCCTCACCACTTGCATTCGATGGAGAAATTATTGGATGGTCCGACCTCACCATATGGCAATGGCCCCAGTGAATTTTTTTCTTCCTTTTTTTTGAAGGAACTTCCAAGTTTTAGTATTTGTTATATATCCACTCCAAATTAATTGGTTGGGATTTTAATTTAGAAGAAATTCATAGAAGAATACATACTATTGCATACTTTAAATTTATGCTTCTAAAGTATGCTAAATTAGAATAATTATCTGGACATATAACAAATACGTGAATTCCTTCTAATTCACTTGCAAATTAATTAGAAGCATATTTTGGAATATAACAAATACTAAATATTTAAAAATGCTTAATATTTTTTTTAGAAAATATACTTCATAGAAAAAAAGTTGCTTACAAGTAAGTATTATAAATGATGTTGTAGTTACACAATTTTAAAGTATAAAAATTAGTAGAGAACAATTATGAAATATAATATTTTATTGTATGAAAATAGTACTATTTATATAATATTATATTATTTTGGCAAAAAGATTTTTAGGTGTATTGTCTTCGATTTTTCTTATGATTGTACCCCCAGTGAATTATAATTCTGGATCCGCCATTGCCATGTGGCAATCGTAAATGGTGTGGTCGGCCACTAATTTTTTGACATTTGACATAATCCATTATATCACTACTTTTCTCTTATTTCCTAGGTCAATTATTTTTTTTAATGTTTTGGAAAGAAAAAAAAAATCTATTTTTTTCTAATTATATGCCAAAAATTTCTGTATATTAAATATATTTTTTACAATTCAACCAGATCAGTGATTTCATATGACAAGTACAAAAAATTTATATATAAAAAATGACGAATGAACAGTAATAAAAAAATATAAAAACTGTCAATGTGCCACCATGGCATTCAATTAGAGTTCCTCACTGCATGCAAGGGTTAGAGCATCTCCAACCCTATTGTCTTGTTAAGTGTTGTGAGTCTTAGGTGGCTCCTATGTGGCATGAGCCACAAGACAATGTCTTGTTTATGTGGCAAAACTATATATCAAAAGACAATGAGATAGAAAAACTCTCTCCAATGCAAAAATATTGAGGAGACAATAAAAAGTATTTTTTCCAACTTCCAAGACAACTTCTCCACTTCTTCAACTTTTTTATAAATATTTCTATTCATAATTGATGATGTGGAGACAAAGTCATTGTGAAGTGCATTGTCTAGATCTAGACAACCAACTTCACATTCTCCTTGCCATGTCAACTTCATGTTTTATTCTACATTTGCATTGGAGAAGAATTTTTGGAATGAAAGTTTGTCATTCCTATGTGGCAACCATTTTTTCTAAACTCACAATAGGGTTGGAGATGCTCTTAGCTACAACGTTAAATGATGGATTGCATCCTGACATTAGGCAAGATGAGCACAGAACAATCACATGTTCAGCAACATCGACAATAACTAAGTTATTATCTCAAAATTTAATTTTTGGGGATAACAAATTTATTTTCGTAAAGATCTGACAATGCCCTGTTGTCAACTATCTAACATATCCCTCCCTTATTTGGGCTCGGCAGTGAAAATATATGACATTTAGCACAGCAGACAATTCAAACGAACAATCTTCTATATATACTAGAATATGCACGTTAAATTATTTTTATTTATTTCTTTCTATTCTAATCAAAAAATAATTAAAATATTAAAATTAAAATTAAATATATTTATATTTTAGTTAAAATTTGTAAAAGTTTAATTAAATTTCATTTATAATTTGTTACGTGTAAATATTTTTATGATATTGTTTAAAAATAGTTCAAATATTTAAATATATATTTGGATTAAGATTTGTTAAACAATTAAAATATTTTCTGATATTTTTTCCTTCAAATTTAGTTTTTAAACAGTTCTAAATTTAATTTTTAAATATATATTTGTACGGACTCTATTCGTAATTTTTTAAGAAATGATGGATGCGAAAGTTAATTTTTACGAAATTGTTCCATGGCTAGCTTAGTACTAGCTCACTACTTGCAATTGCTGATGTGGCGAAGAGAGGTAACCAAGTTTACAGGCTTAGCTGGTTAACATTAACATTAATATTAAAATTAACATTAACATTAACATTAACATTAATATTAGAATTAATATTAATATTAACTTTAACATTAACATTAAAATTAATATTAACATTAAATTAAAATTAGCATTAACATTAAAATTAATACTACAATTAATATTATCTTAATATTAATATTAACATTAATTAGCATTAATATTAATTTTAATATTAACATTAAATTTGATATTAACATTAAATTAAAATTAGCATTAGCATTAACATTAACAATAAAAATTTTGGATAATTAATTTTTGGAAAAATTTGAGTGGCACCCCACTTTTTTTACGCTTATTTAAGGTGCACCCCACAAGTTTACATGAATGTATAACACCCCCCACTTTTGACGTTTTCCGTCTAAAACGAACGATCAAAATTTTTTTTGACGAAAATGCCCTTATCTCCTTTTGTGTGTCCCCCCTCCCCGTCACACGTGGCTGCCCCCTCCCCCGCCGTGCTCGGCCCCCCTCCACGGCGTCGCCGCACTCCCCCCCTCCCCGACCTCGTCGCACCCCCATCCCCCGGCCATCACCACCACCACCATCCGCCATCATCATCACCATCATCATCATCACCACCACCATCCGCCATCATCACCGCCCCCCCTTCCCGCTCCGCCCCCCCTCCCGCTCCGCCCCCTAGCCCCGACCACCACCGCCGCCGTCGCCGCAGCAGCAGCAACAGCGCATGACAGCTAGGGCAGCAGCAGCGCGCGGCGGCTAGGGCAGCTGCGCGCGGCGGCAGCTAGGGCTAGGGGGCGGAGCGGGAGGGGGGGCGGTGATGATGGTGGATGGTGGTGGTGATGATGATGATGGTGATGATGTTGGTGATGGTGGTGGTGGTGATGGCCGGAGGGGGAGGGATGCGGCGAGGTCGGGGAGGGGGGAGTGCGGCGACGCCGGGGGGGGGGGGGGGGGGGGGGGGGGCGAGCACGGCGGAGGGGAGGGTGAGACGAATAGTTGACGCGGGGAAGAAGGGAACAGATAGGAGGGATATTTCGTCAAAAAAAATTGGTCAACGTGGTTGACCGTTCGTTTTAGACAGAAATCGTCCAAAGTGGAGGGTGTCATACATTCATGTAAACTTGTGGGGTGCACCTTAAATAAGCGTAAAAAAAGTGGGGTGCCACTCAAATTTTTCCTTAATTTTTTTGGTTAAAACATGACATGTCAGCTGCCATGTCACTTTCCATGTCAGATGCCACATAATGGAAGATGCCATCACCCAAAAAATTTGGGATCCAATTAACGTAAGAGATATGTTTAAAAATATTTTTCAAAAACTGTTGACCAGCTAAACCTGTAAACTTGGTTACCTCTCTCCGCCACATCAGCATTTGCTAGTAGTGAGCTAGTACTAAACTAGCCATACAGCAAGGTTGTAATTTTTATCCTCCATACTTTTTTAAAAATAAAATAGACCATGATATACGTACGGCTTAGACGGCTCACTTTTGAGCCCTTTTGAAACCTCATTATATATATATATATATATATATATATATATATATATATATATATATATATATATATATATTGAAAATTGGTCATTGTGGCAAACGCTTCCACAGGGAATCGATCTCCTGACGATCTCCTGACAACTCAGATCGCATGCCTCACCACTACCACTAGGCTAGGGTATATATATATATATATATATATATATATATATATATATACAGAAACGTTCCAAAACCAACTGGCTGATTTTATATTATGGAACCACCATATGTTTCATAGGTTGGATTGAAATTTAGTGGTTGAGATTAAAAGGTGTAGACCCCACCGCATCTTTTTAAGTCATCTAATCTCAATCATTCAATTTCAATCCAACGTGTATAATATAGGTTGGTTTCATAATACAAAATCATCCGACTGGTTATAGAGCATGAATATATATATATATATATATATATATATATATATATATATATATATATATATATATATGAAACCAGACACATAGAACAATCAAATTTGATGGATATATGTAAAAGAAAACATCAACATGTATGTTGAGAGACTTTAAAATGAATTTGACCAACAATCCTTTAGCAGAAGAAACGCAGTTAATATCTGCTGCAGAAAACCACTTGGATACATTTAGGGGGGTGTTTGGTTCATTGGTTGTATGTTAATATAGGACCACTTCCTCAAATGTTGGGGCAGTTGAGAGTGGTTTTCCGGTGTTTTGATTACCTGTAAGTGAATCTAAATGCAGCAACCAAGTACAACTGGCATACCGTAATGTAGCAATATGTGTTGCATCATTTCCTTTCTAGAAGTCGCAACAAGACAATTGTTCCATGGTAATTCTATCTACAGGCATACCACTCAGCTCAAGATAAAGTATGAACTTATGATTCAAAATATAGTCCAAAAAGAACACTTCCAATTGTTTTTATAGCAAAGACACCATAGTAGCTGAACGAACACTTTATTTCATGCTTTCATTCATGATAACTGAGATTCAGAAGCTAAAAAAAAAAAAATATATCACCGACATACAATCCCAAAAGGTTATCTCAAGGTAACAAAACCTACAACCCTTGCTGATACTGAACGCCAGGAAATTCCAGAACCTGAGCATGAATCGCCAGTTACCTGTTGAAAAAAAGTCGAATGAATTATTATACAGAGCTTGACAGGGCAACAAGAGCATGTTTCTAAACTGTTAAGTATGGAGAAAAAGAACAATCATTATATGCTAGTATCAATGGATATCAATCCTTGGACAAAACTACGAAAGGATCATAAATATTGCAGAGGCATCTCAGAAGTTATTCCAATTTAACGTTGGCATAGTCAAAACATAACTAATGTTTGAAGAAATAACAAGATCTTTTGCTATAATAAAATTTGGTTAGGAGAAATATCAGATAATGATTTTTTTTACATCATTTGAATTTCAATTATAATGGGGGAAATCTCCTGAAATGTTATTGCGAAAGTTTTGTATGGTATTATCAAACAATAAGAAATGGTATTATCAAACAATAAGAAATATGATTTTAGACTAAGGAGTTCAATGTTATGCTCCGCTAGTGGCCTTCACCCTCTTCCAGATATATAGTCTAAAAGGGGAGAACAAAATCTAGTACAGGGAATGGAATATTAGTTCCCTAAGAACAATCTGTTTTCCGTATCTGACTTTCTATAAATAGGTGAGCCGTGAGCATATTACAGGTTCAAATCAATAAATTGACTAGAAGCTAGGATGCACAGAATCCTTGACACTCCAAACGTGATGTGTCAATTTGGACATACTTCAAACATGACTTGGACACTCCAAATACACTAAAGAGCATCTCCAACCGAAGATGCAGATGGAGTAACTGCCATTTTGTTGTCCCAAATCACAAATTCAAGACTCGAACCCAGGATGAAAATTGAGATGCAAAAATGATGATTCACTTTCTTGGATGCAAAATTGGATCCAAAGGAAAAAAGAAATTCAGAAGATGTAAATCTTCTCAGCAAGCAAGGACTTTCTTCCAACGGCTCTCTTCAATTTCTCTTCCCAACCCATAAATATTTGTATCTCCTTTCTCTCTTTCTCAATTTCTTTTGTGTATACAGCATATAAATCACTTGTTCTCAGATCTGGCACGGTTTCTCTCCTTGAATCCATCTGTTTGATTTAGATATTATTCGCAATTGGGTGCTCATATATCAATACTTGTGCTCAGATCTTTCTGTCAATGAAAAAAAGAATTATGTATGAACGTCATATAGTTTTATGCCTCTATTGATTTACTGGTTTACAAAAACCTGAAGAAATAATGTGGATCTTAGGTTTTCCTTCTTTGGTTGCTGTCTCTTTTCCTAATTTGATGTACTGATTATTTGTTGAATTTGTTCAAAAATGCTTGTTATATGTAATAGTGAGTCATCGGTCTTTGAAGAAGTTGATGGTTTTGATCCCGCTTTACAAGCTTAAAGCCCAAATGATGTGAACCTTCCTCCACACAAATCACAAAGGACAAACAATTTTACTCGAGATGAGGATATTTTTTTCTTGTCTGCATGGATAAATACGAGTAAAGATGTTATCCATAAGTTGATCAAAGCTCTTCAAGATATTGGAAGAGGATTTATAATTAGTTCATTGCAATCGGAGGTTAAGGAGGACGTACCGAAACAATTATTAAAAATCGATGGCAGGATATTAGTGCAAAATTTATTGGTGCCTATCATCAAATTGATGATAGGCACCAATCCTGCCAAACCGAGCATGGAAGGGTAAATATTTATAATTTAATTTTTTTTCAATTAAAAGATTTATTAAAATGTGCTAACATCTTGTTTAAATTCACTTGATAGTTGAGTGAAGCTAGAGAACTTTATGCTTCAACCAATGGAGGAAAATCATTTCAATTTGATTATTGCCTTGATCTCTTAAACATGAGATAAAATGGCTTGATACCCTAACAAAGAAAAACAACCTTGTCCTTCCCTTGTTCTCCCTATGATGATATTGATGGTGCATCAATTAATTTGCAACATCATAGTGAACCTTCCACCAACCAAGTAGGCCTTTGGGTAGAAAAGCTTCTAAACATCAACTTAAGAGCCAAAAAGAAAATGCTGAGAGCAGAAGCAAAGCTACAAAGTCAGTTACAAATAAGCGTTAGGAAGAGAAGATTGCTATAGAACATGCAAAAGTGGAACGCAAAAGACTACTAGGCCAAAGACACAAGTGGAATGGATCGAATGATTGCAACTCATTGGAGGTGTTGAAGAAGGATATCGTGATGAAGAGAGGTTAATATGATCATTGGATTCTCAATCTTGGTGTAGTTAACTTAAGCATTACATAAAACACATTAAGGTTCTCTCATTCTATGCCATGTAAATTCCACAAATGATCAACAAGTTATACCTGGAGTTGGGAATGAGTTGTGGTCTCTTATCTGACAGTGGCTCTGTATGAACTCCTCAAACTCATTTGTATGCTCGTACGAAACTTGCACGTTAGGAGTTGCATCATCAAACTCAATTTTTACTGCCCTTTTCATCTTCAATAATCACATTATGCATAATTATGCATGCTTCATAATGTTTGCCAATGTCTCTTCATCCGAATATCTTTCTGGCCCACGCACAATATTGAAACGTGCTTGGAGGACGACTCCAAATGCTCGCTATACATCTTTCTAGTCCTTTCTTGTGCCCGTGCAAAATATTTTGCCTTCAACCCTATTGGAGTTGGAATTGTCTTCACAAAAGTGGCCCAAGAGGGATAGACGCCATCAGCTAGGTAGTACCCCAAATTGTGACCGTTAATTGTAAAATTTACCGGTGGCGAACAACTGTTTACTAAGGCAGAGAAGATAGGAGAGTGTTCTAAGACATTGATATCATTAAGTTAGCCTAACATTCCAGAAAGCCATGTCATATCCATAGGTCTTGAGAGGCAAAACTACTTATAGTATGATAGTCGGTTCATGAAAATGCCGTGTACATTCCATGCCATGCGGTTGGACAATTTTTCTACTTCCAAGCATCCCAAGAAATCCACGTTGGTCGCCTATCTCTAGTAATCGAACCAAATCGTCCAAATTTGGTGGCCTCGGGTACTCCTCCCCAAAGACAGCAACAACAGCTTTCACAAAGGCAAACAAACTTTCAATTGAAGTGCTTTCGCCTATACGTATGTAGTCATCTTGCAGAGCTGCCGGTTCTCCATACGCTAGTATCCTGAATGTAGCAATAACCTTCTGAAGAGAGGATAGATCAGGGACCCCTAAAGCATCATTCTTTTGGACAAAGTAAGGATCATACATTTATACTCCATTTATTTGGATTTTGGATATAAGAGAGAGAGAGAGAGAGAGAGAGAGAGAGAGAGAGAGAGAGAGAGAGAGAGAGACTACGTTGTGAGATAACCAAGGTTCAAAAAACTATGAAGCTTGGTAGCAACTAGCAATAGGGAGGGGGTGTCGGTTTTGATAATTGACGACATTTATCTGGATAAGAGAGAGAGAGAGAGAGAGACCAAAATTCGTATAAATGCAGCAGTACGAGGCTTATGAGATGTTAAAAAATGTTGAAGCAAATTTTAGAAGACTATGATATTCTATATCAATCATTGTGGGGCAGGACAGATAGTTAGGATAGATCAGATACAACCATAACTTATCTGAGAATGATGAGGCGAGAATGTGCTAGAAAAGTAAGAAAATTAGAAGAAAGAAGGCAGAAGTTAAAGGGGTTGGATCTGTTGACGCAAACCTGCTAGAGAACATATTGAGAAGGCATAGGTAAATTAGTAGATGATGAAGCTGTGTAAAGGAAAGGAGCATATTTGTGGGAGTGCATAATACATATAACAGAGATGCTAATCAGATGGAAGATTAGCTAGTGGTGAGGAATACAAGGGCAAAGAAGGTTGACCAATCTATATAATTCATTTATACAAGGTACATGAATATCACGATGGATTCATGCATGGAAGTTAATCAAAATAACCACATAATCTACTCTCACCCTTTTAAAACACATGGTCAATGAAAATAGACCAGTGTTTTATGTAATTGAAAGACTGATGAATAAACAAAACCTAGATTATTCTCGATTGCCTTTCTACAATAAATTTGCATGTCACAGGCTATGACAAATAAAAATATAATAGTTGTGGTAAATGACAGGAGAACCATAAGGACTATCTGGAAACTTCTCAAAGATCAATTTATGACATGGCTCATCATTATAAGAAATACAGATATAATGACTACTTTTGAGGCTTTGAGCAAATGTCAAGGTCTACGATAATTCTAAATATAGTAGGTCTTGACGTACAGTATCTGTACAAGAATAAATACTGAACAATTTCTCTACAATATTATGGACATCAGAAGAAACTTATCACTTGGGCAGAACTGCAATCAAAGAAAAACCTAGGAGACTGTATATTCAGAACAACATCAACAGCTAGAACTCTTGTAATTAAAAATGTCAATCTAAGGTTCAAAACAAAAATCAAAGGCAGAAGACCTAAGAAAGGGACTTGTCATTAAGCTACTTGAGACAAGTTATCTTCATGATTGTAAGGCTGCACTCGTTATAATGGTCAAATGGCATCAATGAACAGATCAATCTGTTTAGCACATGGCACATACATCAAAGCACCAAAACGAAAGATACAAGTCTGCACAGAGTTCACAACAACTAGGCCAGTATTTCATGACTCACCTTACCCAATATTCTCAACCAACACTGACAGAACAACCTGCCATGCCGGATAAGCTCAACAATCAACAGAAAGACCACGTTCTTATCCTTGGTAAAGAACTTTCGATAGATTCTATGCTCATGAAGATTGAGATAAATACACAATATAGTAGTTAAGACTACAACATAGTAGTTAAGACTGAATTAGTTGAATTATTTCAATAGATGGTAAATATTCAAACAATTGTCCCCAAAATAGGAAAAAGAAAATGCCATATCAATTGGAGAATATGAATTACTAAATGGTCTATTTCCAGTAACTTGGATGTGTTAATGTGTATATACCAAATGGGGGAGTTGAGAAAGAATGACATGATCAATTTATTGTGTGCTTAGATGCATATATGTAAGATTCAATACAACAAACAAGGACAAAGATTATTAGGTGTAATATAGAGAAGCCGTTGTGACAAATAACGAACAAATAGCTAGATAAAAACACATGGCCAGCAAGCAAACTTGCTGCATTTTATTCAAGGAAAGGAACTTGCACAAAAACCATGATTTCACGGCCTAATAAACTCCATTATGCTCAGATATCCTGAGTATGATAGATCTTCCATCGACTAAAAGACTCCATTATCAAAACCAATTCATAGAACACCATTACTTACCATTTAAAAATCGGGTAACAAAATCTGCTACAATATCTGATCCGGGAAAACAAGATCGAGCAAAGAAAGTTTTTCCATTAGGATGAAATGAATCAAGCCTTGACTAATCATTCAACAAACACATTTACCCTCCGGTCTCAACCCATGATTCCGTAACCCAAGAAACATCCTCACTCTTTGTAAAATCGTGATTGATGCCTAAGGGGTCAACTTGTTGTTGCCTTATGTCCGATTGTTGGGGAATTTTTTTTTTTGGGTATGGGTAGTCAACAACTGATTCTTTTCATCCTTACGGTGGAATTATTTTGCTCATGTTGGGTTTGGGTTAGTGGTTATGGTCACATGTTGATGCCCTATGTCAATGGGGCATGATGTTGACAATGGTTACTTTTAGAGTCTTGATTGATGGCCGATTCCATGTTGATTGTCCTGGTGGTAGGCCTTACCCATTATTTTCACAATAACGTTATTATTACGACCATGACAAGCAATAATACATCAATAAAGAGCAGGCATAAATCACGATTTTAGAAAGTACTCATTATCAACAACAACAAAGCCCCAAATTTTGGGGTAGGCTACTTGAATCATTTGCTTTGATTCAGCTCTTGATAGGGCGGACGCCCATTGTAACAATATCAGAAACACCCACGATCCCAAATCCAAAGATAAGAGTGATGAAACATGTAGAGAGAAAGTCCCAAACAATTCAATATAAGTCTTTATCTCAAAAAGGAAGAACAAGACATAAGGCAACAACATATGGATTATTTTGTATAAGGGTATCAGATTTATGACCTAATTAGATTTTGGGTATTGGGTTTGTCCGTTTTAGACTTTAGGTACTCGAATTTTTTAGTGATACATTTTAGTGACGAACATTCATCATTAAAAGAAAGTCCAATTTCGTTACTAAAATGTATCACTAAAAAAATTTGAGTACCCAAAGTCTAAAACATACAAATCCAGTACCCAAAGTCTAATCAAATCTAAACCGGATACCCTTATACAAAATAATCCACAACATATCGTACCCTCTACTCATGATTCCAAACCCATGAATCGCAATTATACAAAGTACCCATTATTAAAATCATTAAATAGAGAAAAACCCAAGAATCAAGATTTGAAACATCATGAGAGGCCCTAAAAAGAAACCCCATCATTTCCTTACTGATGATCCTACATGAAACCTAGGCCAGCTGCACTAGTGATTGACCTGAAAGGTACAAAGCTAAAATTGTAGCAGCTTCAACTAGTGTCGTGCAAAATGCGGACCTACGAAAAGATTAGGCTGAGGGTGTCCTCGGTGAATATCTCTGGTCCGTAAGTCAGACTGTGTCACGCCCCGATTCGGGAATCGCTCGTCCTCGCTTTGATTCACACCGAATCGATCATCCTCGCTTGGACGTGATGTCGTACAAGTCTGATATTGCACTTGTACAAGACAAAGATGATACATAATTGATAATCTTCAAATATGAACACATCGCAGCGGCAGAAACAGACAAATTGAAGTTAATGAGGACATTCTTCTTATCGAATAGAAACACATCACTGATTTATAGCAGCGGAGATAAGCAGATAACTTGAAGTCGCACAGAGATATATAAAAATGTATTCTCTTTATTGATAATTGAAGTAGAGTACAGGACTTGTAATGGAATACAAAGTTTACAACACATCTCACTTTACATTGATAGCCAACTGAACAAATACCATAAAGCTTACATTTGATACTCTGATACATTAGATTACAACTCGATATATCGACTTGGCTTACAACTTACTGGTACAACTGATTACAATATTCTATACATTATGCCCTTTATAAACAGAAGACATCATCTTTTACAAGAGAGTTTCTGCATGCCCAACAAATCCTCGATGTCGCGGGACCGATCAAGCCAATCTTCGTGTACAGAACTTCCCAAGCACGAGCACCTAAAAAGAGTGTCCACAACGTGGGTCAGTACATCATCTATGTACTGGCGAGCGCAGAACCAGCTCACTCACCTAAACCGACACTAAGTGGTCAATTTTAGAAAGCATTTATTAGAATGATCTTTCTATTTGGGGCCTAGGATCAGTTTACAGTTCATGGACAATATTCATAGTGAAGCATGTAAACATGTTCTTAGCAGCGTTCATGTGGAGGCATCATTATAGCATACTTGGTGTCATCATGAAAAGGCATCATTGAGACATCATTAGCATTAACATCTTAAACATGTTATGACAATTCTCACAGAAAGTATCGTTTAGCATGTATGTTATGTTTAAGCAGTTTCATAGCAAGGCAACATGTTGGCATACTGAAATTTAACATGTTAAGCATATTATAGAAATTTTCATTGGAAAGGCAACATCATAGCATCATTTCGTTTAGCATGTTAAGCAGGTAAGAACCAACATATATATTGAATATATCACATCTAAGTGATTTCTTACCGACAGTCGATCCCCTCGTACCATCATCAAATACAGGTTAGATGTTACACTTACTCTGTCTGCACAAGACATTCATTAGCGTACATCCTGACTACATGACCACTGGTGTTAGTGCACCATTTAGGACGTTGCCATATAGGACTTCAACGGTAATCGACACGCCATTTCACCGGGTTGTGAGCCCGAATGAAATGTCCCGATATCACGTACCCTTAAAGTACGTTTACACTTTTTCCATGGTCGGATCGGTCCCCATAACGTCCCGGGGTACCTTCCGAGGAAGAAGTCACCCCCTTGTGCAGAAGTTGTCCATGACCATGCGAATGCGTGTCCGACTCGATCGTGAACATAAACGCATGGTAAAAATATTAAAAGTAAGGCAAACAGTACATCGTTTCATCTCATCTTATCCACGTCATATCATTTCCATCGTTACCAACATTTCCACTCGGTGATCTCGACAATCCCAAGTCCCATCATTTCTCATTCATTGATTTATTGCAACATTTCTCATAGCATTCCTTTCAACGAAGAACAAACAACATTCTTTCATTTCATAGGACATTTATTCATTCTTTCATTGCTTATAAGAAACAGGCAACATTTCATATATTGCAACAGTTATACAGAGTATACATTATTCAAGTGTTTCATTCGATTCATTGGGTCGATAGCATAGCCAGTTCATTTTTCATTCTATCATTCACAAAGTATCTCATTGATCAAGTGATCCATTTGTTTCAGCAGCATTAAGCATAAGGGACATTATCGATTCATTTCATGGCATCAATTTCACATTAGCAGTTCCAGTGTTACTCATTCAGCAGTTCAATGTTCATGTGTTATTCATTTCAATAATTCTAAGCATAAGCATCTCTATTATTTAGCAACTAACACATGAAACATTTAGGGATAGTTCATAGCAACACAAAACTCCATTTTTATTAGGCATGAAGGAGTAGGAAGGAAGGACAGTTCCACTCACTTGCATAAAAAGGGTATTCATGTTTTGATTGCACATATTCCCACTAAATGTAGCTCCACCAGCGAGCCACATTCCAATACCTTTTCCGTCTAGCCAGCTAAGAGATACTGCATTAGTCTCAATTCTCTTGATTTTCGACCAAGTCATGGTACAACGTTCTGATCGCATCCAATAAGTCAATCCAAATGCCTCGCGCAGAGCGGGACATTACATAATATACCACTCAGAAAAAATTTCGTCCTCGAAACTTAAAAGAACAACTCATTCTACAAATTCACTTAGTCACAACAAGTTACTCATTCAACTTCAATTCAACATCCTTTCAGCTCTCTTAAGCATCTCGAGATTGCTATCCAACTTGTAATAGCCACACATGATTCCCATCCAACTAGTCGCAACTATCGTTCAATGTTCTAAGCTACACCACATTCGCTAGCCAAATTTATTGCCTACAGTATAACTATCATCCTGCTAGTCCGAGCCATCGTCAGACTGAGCAATTCCTAACCAAGGCACTCGTTACACTTTCCGACAATCTCGCTACCCAGCATAACATCACCGTCAAGGGACACTCAAGTCATCTAGTAATATGGCATGACTCCCAGCTAAGTCTCGGCACTACCCAAGGCTCACAGATAGACTCATTGCTATCCGATGGAAAGGGTCACGATACATCTCATTCTGAAATGGTAGAGGCAATATACCACTCAGAAACGAAGTTATTCCTTAAACAATACAACTCAAGTCTATTCTGGACATTCGTTATCTAATTGATCACAACATAAAGCCAACATCTTAGGGTCTCAAGTCACAAGCCACTACGCATGAGTCAACTTAGCAATTCTGTTGAACTCATCCATCCATTGTTCCATTCACAATTATTTTCCAACGTAAGATGCAATTCTAAAACATGTTCCAAAAGCACACATGGCAACTTTTCTCTATTCTCATATTTCGAACATCAATCACAAAATAGCATACTATGGCATCGAGTCATTGTTGGGTCATTAGTGTCTAAACCAACAACAAGCATTCATTCATGGGTATCACAACGTATTTAGACTTATTGTATGGAACATCCAGTGAGCAACCAAGAGGGTCAAAAAACTTTCAGACACGAACAACTTGAAATGATCATAGGAACAACAACAGCATAATCGCGAAAGCAATCTTTGATTTAATCGCGGAAGCAACGTTGAGTGATTGCGAAAACAACTTTGGTTAATCGCCGATGCAACTTTGATTTGAAACGAATCAAATAAAAGTCCGAGGACGTAAAGCCGTGCTCTGATACCAATTTGTCACACCCCGATTCGAGAATCGTTCGTCCTCGCTTTGATTCACACCGAATTGTTCGTCCTCGCTTGGATATTATGTCGTACAAGTCTGGTATTGCACTTGTACAAGGCAAAGATGGTACATATTAATAATCTTTAAATAGGAACACATCGCAGCGACAGAAGTAAACAAATTGAAGTTAATGAGGACATTCTTCTTATCGAATAGAAACACATCACTGATTTATATCAGCGGAGATAAGCAGATAACTTAAAGTCGCACAGAGATATATAAAAATGTATTCTCTTTATTGATAATTGAAGTAGAGTACAAGACTTGTAATGGAATACAAAGTTTACAACACATCTCACTTTACATTGATAGCCAACTGCACAAATGCTATAAAGCTTACATTTGATACTCTGATACATTGGATTACAACTCGATATACCGACTTGGCTTACAACTCAATGGTACAACTGATTACAATATTCCATATATTATGCCCTTTATAAACAGAAGACATCATCTTTTGCAAGAAGAGCATCTGTATGCCCAACAAATCTTCGATGTCGCAGGACCGATCAAGTCAATCTTCGTGTACAGAACTTTCCAAGCACGAGCACCTAAAAAGGGTACCCACAACGTGGGTCAGTACATCATCTATGTATTGGCGAACAAAACCAGCCCACTCGCCTAAACCGACACTAAGTGATCAATTTTAGCAAGCATTTATTAGAGTGATCTTTCTATTTGGAGCCTAGCATCAGTTTACAGTTCATGAACAATATTCATAGTGAAGCATATAAACATGTTCTTAGCAGCGTTCATGTGGAGGCATCATTATAGCATACTTGGTGTTATCATGAAAAGGCATCATTGAGCATCGTTAGGATTAACAGCTTAAACATGTTATGACAATTTCATAGAAAGCATCGTTTAGCATGTATGTTATGTTTAAGCAGTTTCATAGCAAGGCAATATGTCGGCATACTGAATTTAACATGTTAAGCATGTTATAGAAATTCTTATTGGAAAGGCAACATCACAGCATCATTTCGTTTAGCATGTTAAGCAGGCAAGAATCAACATATATATTGAATATATCACATTTAAGTGATTTATTACCGATAGCCAATTCCCTCGTACCTGCATCAAATACAGGTTAGATGTTACACTTACTCTGCCTGCACAAGACATTCATTAGCGTACATCCTGACTACATGACCACTGGTGTTAGTACAACATTTAGGACGTTGCCATATAGGACGTCAACGGTAATCGACACGCCATTTCACCGAGTTGCGAGCCCGAATGAAATGTCTCGATACCATGTACCCTTAAAGTACGTTTACACTTCCCCCATGGTCGGATCGGTCCCGGGGTGTCGTCTGAGGAAGCAGTCACCCCCTTGTGCACAAGTTGTCTATGACCATGCGAATGCGTGTCCGACTCGATCGTGAACATAAAATGCATGGTAAAAATATTAAAAGTGAGTAAGGCAAACAGTGCATCGTTTCATCTCATCTTACCCACGTCGTTTTCAACGACTTATCATTTCCATCGTTACCAACATTTTCACTCGGTGATCTCGGCGATCCCAAGCTCCATCATTTCTCATTCATTGATTCATTGCAACATTTCTAATAGCATTCCTTTCAACGAGGAACAAACAACATTCATTCATTTCATAGGAATATTTATTCATTCTTTCACTGCTTATAAGAAACAGACAACATTTTATATCTTGCAACAGTTATACAGAGTGTACATGATTTAAGTGTTGCATTCGGTTCATTGGGTCGATAGCATAGCCAGTTCATTTCTCATTCTATCATTCACAAAGTATCTCATTGATCAAGTGATCTATTTGTTTCAGCAGCATTAAGCATAAGGAATATTATCGATTCATTTCATGGCATCAATTTCACATTGGCAGTTCGAGTGTTATTCACTCAGCAGTTCAATGTTCATGTGTTATTCATTTCAACAATTCTCAGCATAAGCATCTCTATTATTTAGCAACTAACACATGGAACATTTAGGGATAGTTCATAGCAACACAAAACTCCATTTTTATTAGGCATGAAGGAGTAGGGAGGAAGGACAATTCCACTCACTTGCATAAAAAGGGTATTCCTATTTTGATTGCACATATTTCCACTAAGCGTAGCTCCACCAGCGAGCCACGTTCCAATACCCATTCCGTCTAGCCAGCTAAGAGAGACTGCATCAGTCTCAATTCTCTTGATTTTCAACCAAGTCACGGTCCAACGTTCTGATCGCATCCAATAAGCCAAACCAAATGCCTCGCACGGAGCGGGACATTACATACTAATGTGCTCCAAGACAAGAAAATACTTTAATCATAATAGTAGTGCATACCTATAGACTTAATTTATAGTGGTCGGAATAAGGTTTCAAATTGATAATCATGCCCCCAAACTAGGATTGGTTGAAGTATGTTGTGATCTTTGCGATAAAGATGAATCATTATGTCTTCTTGAACCAGATTTGGTGAATTAGGCCGAGTTTAGTGTATCAAATGTCCCTCACTTTCAAGACTGACATAAAGTGTTCTGGCAAAGGAAGTTGACTGTTCATATGTGACTGACTTGAGCAGGGAAGAAATTAGCCGATGAATATGTGGCATGTGCTCTTCCCACCTTGTTCTCTACGAAATACTTGGTTATACATTTGATTTTGTTCTATGGCTTGGCTATACATTTAATTCCGTACAGCTGATGGCACATTCGATTAAATTATGTGTCATAAAGAACTGGACACATTTGATTATACATCAGAGGCTCGACTATACATTCGATTTCATATAGCTGGACATATTTGAATTCTCTCCTTGGACAAGGAGGACACATTCGATTGTGTGTTAAGATCTTGGCAGTACATTTGATTCCGTAAATCCGAAAGCACATTTGATTCCATGCCTTGAGAGTTGGATGTGTTTAATTCTAGAGAACTGGACGCATTTGATTCTGTGTCAGGGCCTCGGTTGTACATTTGATTCCATACAATCGAGGACACATTTGATGTGTCAACAGCCCAACTATACATTTGATTTTTGCCTTTGATAAGGCGGTAGCATATTTACCAGAAGTTGTACAAAACATGGTAGTCAAAGGCGCGCCTCGCACCTCACTAGGCGAGGCACACTTCTTCGAGCGCGCCCAAGACGCGCCTTTTAACAAGGCGCAACCAAAAAAAGGTGTGCCTAGGCGCGCCTTGTGTGTGTGTTTTTCAAAAACTTTGAGACATGGAGATAGCATTACCACATACAAGTGGGAGGGACGTAGCCATTTCCACGGTCGCCAAAGTTAGCTACAGTTGAACTGGAAAAAACTAAAATTTACTAAAAACGTGGTAGGAAGAATACAAATTCTTGTTAGTTGTTGACTGCTAGTGTTGCTCTGCTAGTTCACTTGGTTATGTTTTAACATGTTTTTGTTGGTTTTAATATGTTATTTGGTTGTAGTTCTTAGATTACTAATTTATTTATTTATTTTTATTTTTTTTGCACCTCGTTCGGGCTCACGCCTTAAGTGCGCCTTGTGCCTCGGACAATATAGACCATTTGCGTCTCGAGTGCGCCTTGCGCTTTTGACTACCTTGGTTCACAATCAAATGTACAGACGAAACCATAAAATTGAATGTGTCTACATTTATCAAAGATACGAAATCAAACATTTTTCGGCTATAAGGAATCAAAAGTAAAGCCGATCCCATTTGGAAACATCGTGATAAAGAAGATTCTAGAAAGTACTTATTACCAAAACCACTGAACAGAACGAGACCACAATTCCAAACCCATATAGCAATCAATTAATCCATAGATCATCAACAATAAGAAACACACATGTACTTTCCACCCATCATTCCAAATACCCCATAACCACCACCATCTTCCCCCGGAAGCTTACTGCCGCTGCTGCTATGGGGACCAATCAATCACAACGCGACAAAATACCCGTTAGTCAAAACCCCTAAATAAACCGATGATCCCAAATCCCAAATCAATCAATCGATCAACCAAGATTCTAATTTTAGAGAAGAAGAAGAAGAGGGATCTCACCCATCGGGATCAAGAAGCGTTGGCGGTGGAAGGGATGAGAGGAATCCTCCCTCCTCCCTGCTTGAGCTGCTGCTTCTTCTTCTCTTCGAGCTCGCGGATCTTCTGCATCTGGAGCAGGCGCTCCATGACGAGCTCGTACTCGCACTTCTCGTACGAGTGGCGCTCGTCCTCGCACTTCCAGGGGAGGTACAGCTCCTTCTGCCTGCACTTGTTCAGCGGGATCAGGAGGTGGGCGCACTGGTCGCGGTACGCCATGGGCACCTTGTTCTCCACCATCTCCTCCTGCGTCGCGATCATCGGCTTCGACGACCCCAGCCTCACCTCCTCCCACTCCGACGCCATTGGAGAACTAATTTGCTGCTGCTGCTGCTGCTCAAGAAGAAGAATGATGGTGATATGATGGTGATGATGATGTGTGTGGAATGGTAGGGATTGGTTTGTTTCTTTGAGAATGAGGGTTCCGATTGGTTAATTATTATTGGGCTTTTCTGTGAGCTTTGGCTTTCCTAATTGTAAATGGGCTTTGGAAATATAATAGGACGTCGTTATTGGCACTCCTAAAATATCACATTTTTCTATCATCCAAATTTCAAATATATTCATGTACATTATTGGTATTCTTAAAATATTATCATGCACTCCTCCCTCCATCCATGCATGCACAAGCTCATGTCAAATTTAATGCAGGAGTAGATTTAGAATTTGTGTGGTAAAAAATTAAAGAGGGGGTGCAGTATGACATTCTAGGAGTGTCAATAACATCACCCTTTGTCACGACCCGTTACCTAAATTGTTGGGCCGGGTCAAGCCATGTCCAGCCTACGCTTGGTTAAAGCGTAGTAAGCTGTTCTAAGAATAGACAATAAAGGATCTAAGGTGCTAACAGTTCTAAAATCATATTTAAAGGTTTATCACAACACAACATCTATAAGCGAAGGTAACATAAGCACAGACTTAATAATATACTTCCAAGTATCTAACTGGAGACAAAGTCCAGTATCAAATATAAGTTCAAAACAAAGTCTAAGTCTCAAAACACATGAAAAATATCTAAGCAAGGTTTCCCGCTGGAGCCTATTCTGGAGCTAAGGCCAGGTCCTCAAAATCAGTGCCATAATATGTATCACATAGCATTTCCTCCTTGGAAAGTATACCTACAACGTTATCCTGTCAGGACGGGAGCAAGTACAACCTCTACAACTAAAGTACAGAATATATAATGAAAGAGATGTACAACAAGAAACATGGTGTGATAAGTCTATAAAACATGAAATGCTAGAAACATGGCCTCATGGTACAACTGGAATCACAGTATCATAGTAACATAGGGAACATGGTATATCTGGAATCATGGTATGACTGGAATCACAGTATCATAGTAACATAGGAAACATGGTATATCTCATAGTCTATCATGGCAATACATATTCATTTTAAAATTTAAAACTGTAGTAGGTGAGTGATCAGTCAATAGGTAAAATAGGATGTACAGTGGTACATATCAATTTTTTGAAGTGTACATACGTACCCTTAACGGCATCGGAGTATGTCCATACACAAACGCGAGACATACGACAAAGTTATATATAGAATATAACAGTGCTCGGTAAATACATACGGAGAAGGGGGACATGATCACGTACACTACTAACAGTTTTTCCTTAACCCGTTTTTATTAACATGTGAGTGATACGAGAACATTATAAAACATGTGAAAGATACTGGAAACAGTATAAGCATGGTAGGTACTGAGAGCAGTATAAAATATAGTGCAACATGTACTGAGAACCAGTAAGAAACATGTGAAGATATAAGAACTGTCCTAAGCATGGCAGGTACTGAAAGTAATACAACATGTGAAGATTTAACTTGCTACCTCAAGGATCAGTATTTTAACAGGGTTAATACATGTTCTAGCATTAAAAGACAGTAAATGAGTTTGTAGATGTACTTGCCTCGAGCAAAGCAATAATACTAGTACGAAGATATAGATGTCCGGTATCCTGTCAATAATGATATACAAACTCAGCATCTAAGTTATGATTAAGATTACACTAGTGGTGTGACACGACTCCTAACTGGATACTAGCCAAGTGGGGACCTAGCATAAAAGTCTAATGTGGGATGACACTATATCCAAACTAATTTTCTAGAGCCTTTACACTAGTGTAGGGGGGTGGTCCAATACTACAATAACTCAAAACAACACAAAACATTGCAAGTCGTAACTATTCAATAAATAAATCAAACTGTACACTGAGTTCCAACAATTTTTGAGATAGACAAAAAGCTCAAATATACATAAAATAATGTACCAAAATGATCATTGTTAATTATAGAAATTTATATTAATTTTTCTGGAATTTATAAACCTTCATAAATATTTATTAAAAATCAGCAAACACATGTATCCTGAAAATGAGTTCTGTTTTCCTATTTTTATAAAATACCAAAAGTACTTATTAAATGCTGGAAAAATTATAATAAATTAGCTAAATTAACATAGTATTTAAATACAATTTTTTTCAAATTTTTACAGCACTTAAAATATATATAAAAATTCAAAAACAACCTAACCGGATCATTCGACGGATTACTGCGGATTACCGATGGATTTTCCGATCCATCACAGCAAGTTTTGTGGTGCAAGTTCGGATTTTTCGACGGATTTCCGCGGATTTTCGACGGATTTTTCGAACCGTCACAGAAAGTTGATTTTTGAACTCAAAACTTGTTTCGGCAATAAAAACTTCGTTTTAAATCGAAATTCGAATTTTCAAAAGTCAAAATTGCATAGAATTGAATTTCCTACAACATGGGACTCTTAGTTTCCACAAATCAAAATATTTTATAGATCAAAACCTCAAAATACTCGAAAATTATATCTAGAAACTCAGATCTACGCAATACTGTCGATCAAAACCAAAAGTGCTATATACTAAACATGTTAACAATTTAAAGAAGCATATTATAAGCAAATAAAACTTTAGTTTCTATGGAAAACAAAAATAAAGTATGGTCATGTCACTTTTGAGCAAGATGTACTTGCTTAGGTTAAGCTCTAAGCCTAATCTTCTACTCCACCACCAAGAGGGGTACGAAACCACACTCTAGACCTCAAGGCCAAGCTCTTGGCAAGCTCCAAGGGAAGAAAAGGGAAGAAGAAATGAAGAGGGAGTGAAGAGAATGAAAAAAGAGAGGAGAGAGAAAGTGAAATGGTAAATATAGAAGGGAGAATTAATCTTAGCCGTCAGATCGTGATCCATGTGAAAGTCTAGGTCAATCATGGCCATTCAAACAAAACCAATTATCCATTGGATAATAGAGTGTATCTACACTATTCACGAAAATATCTTAAACACTATTCATCAAAATATCCAAAATACTATTCACAAAAATATCGAAACACTATTCATGAAAATATCTGAAATCGAAAATATCTAAAATATGGAAAATCTGTCTGGACGGTATGCCATTGGTATACTCCGGTATAATGGCGATATGCCGGCCAAGGAGAAAATCTATAAGTTAGAATTTTTTTTAAAGCATTCCGGAAACCAAGAGAATACAAAATACGCTGCAAAATACGTATTTAAATTAATATAAATGCTATTAAAAATTATAAAAAACTATTTTTTTTGAAATCTAGGGGCTTACAGAACGAGTTCAAGTGGGACAAGATATATCAAAACGAAGATAATCTTGTCTACTACAAAACTCGTAAAGAGAGTTTCCAGATATTGGCATCCCTGACGCTCCAGAAGTCAAAGTTACGGAAATGAACATTAATGATCAAAACAATTTAAATAATAGAATATTTATTGCAAATAATTCATTCAGAAAATTTAAAATAAACCCTAAAATTCAGGGGGCTTATACCCTTATAATAATAATCTCTAGATTCTTGATTTCTATTTTACTATTTACATATAACAACTTTGACTTTTATGGGATGTTTGCTTGCTTGCAAGTGCGTTACAAGTGGCTTCTTTTTTGTAAGTGCGTTGAAAGTGATCTCACCTCGCATGTTTAGGTTGTTGTAAGTGTATTGAAAGTGACACTTTCAATGCACTTTTAGTGCATCTGCTCCCATGAGAAGACACTTTTAATGTTTGGCTAGCCACTGCAAGTACATTGAAAGCGGAGAGCTTTGCTGCAAGTAGACAGTTTATGGGTTGCAGTAGAAAATGAGTAGAATCCGTTCCAAGTAGAGATTTTTGTCGCTATAACAAGTTTGACTATTATAAGGCATTTGGATGAAGGTTTTGTATTCCTAAAAATTCATTTTCCATTTCCTTCCCATGGAAAATGAATTCAATGTTTTCATACCCATATTTGGTTAGGTTGGGAATATGTAGTCCAAAAAAGTTATTTTTTTCATTCATATGTTTGGTTCAGGCAGAAATAAGAATCTTGATTTATTTAGTTTTTCAAAAATATTATTTCATTAGCTTTGTAATGCTTCTATATGTTTGGAATAGAAATTTGAGTTTTAAAAGTAAAAGAAGGGTAATACCATCCAAACAAAATATCCAAACAACATTTTTAGTAAAGCAAAACTATTTCTAAGAGAGGCTTGGGTTTCACTTTTCCGCAAAAATGGAAAATTAAGCCCCTCTTATTCTATCACAATTTTTAATCCACCAACGCCCCCCCTAGGGGCTGTTTGGTTGCTTGCAAGCGCATTACAATTAGGCTCTTTTTTGTAAGTGCGTTGAAGTAAGCCCACCTAACGCATTTAGGTTGTTGTAAGTGCATTAACAGTGATACTTCCAATGCACTTTCAATGCATCTGCTCCCAAAAGAAGATAATTCTAGTGTTTGGCTAGCCGCTTCAAGTCCATTGAAAGTTGGAAGTTTTGTTGTAAGTGGAGAGGTTATGAGTTGCAGTAGAAAATAAGTGAAACTCGTTGCAAATGGAGAGTTTTGCTGCTATTTTTCTTTATTATTTCAATTGGGTTAATATATTTGTTAATTAATAGATTTTTGTTAATTTTCTTCAACCGAATAGGAACACATTTTTAGCATATGTTATTAATTAAGTTTTTGTTAATTAATATTTTAATAATTAATATCTTCATTAATTAAAAAATTAATTTTAGTTAATTTTGCATTAATTAAGAAAATTTTTTTGTTAATTTTTCATTAATTAGTTTTGTTTGTTAGTTTTTTGTTAATTAAATTTTACTGTGAAGTAGATTATAATTGTAAGTGGGTACTGGAATAATAATAATAATAATAATAATAATAATAATAATAATAATAATAATAATAATAATAATAATAATATCTATGTTGTAGTCTAAACGGTGGATGTGTTCTTCAGGAACTCTAATGGAGAAGAGAAGTAATGGAGGAAGAAAAGTGTAAAACTCATGAATTTGGTTTTCATTAATAAATGGATTTTATATAGACCAATGTGTATTGTTAGTATTATTAATATTATTACTTTTAGCTTTTATTGAGACTCTTAGCTAACCCTTAATTAAAAGCCTTTTTATTAGCCCACAACTTAAGCCCATGGGTGAAAACCGCTAACCCGTACCCTACCCAAATCCATTAAACTTATTCCTACCCACTCCATGGTCTCTCCCGATCCACTTCCTCCGCCGAAACATCCCCCCATGTAACCCTCTTCCTCCTTCACGTAATATTCATCATCAACCGTTTTTCTTCCTCACAAACTCACAGAAGCTTCAAACCTTCACAAACCCACCCTATCTCCTCCCACACTCGATCCCTTCCATTGTCGATCGCACCCCGACGCTGCCCACGACACCTTGGACGGTCCGACACCTCATGTAACTCCACTTCCCGATTTTTGAGGAAATAAAAAAATTTTGATTTTAATAATAGCAATTGATTATTTGGGTTTCAAATAATAAGTTAACTTTTATTTATTTTAATTAATAATATGATGATTGATATTTTAGAGGGAAATAAATTGGGAGCAAAATTTTCAAATTTGAAAAGTTGTTACAACCAACTTGTGGTCCCCTCAATTTTATCCAAAAGTTTTTAACTGATTTTTTTTTATCATTTTTGTAATATTCGAAAAGGGGGAGGGTTGTTTTATAAAATGTTTTGAACGGAGGGGGTGTTTTGCTATTAGCTATTTCAGGAGGGGTTTTTTGTAAAGTTCCCATTCCAACTCTTTAAAATCTGAACTGAGAGAGAGAGAGAGAGAACGTTCATTATTATTTTTTCTCAGCTCAGTTCTCTCGAGCTCCACTTCCCTGTTTCCTTCTTCCCCAATAAAATTGTTCACGGAACCCTAACCCTATTTTCTTCGATTCCGACATGGCGGTCGTCTCCATCGCCGTAGGCGGCTAGGTTCTCTCCGTGGCGATCAGCGCGACCACCATCGACGATCAAACATCGCTTCTCCCCGACGAAGACGAGACTCCGCCACCATTTCGGCAACGACGACCACATCTCCGGCGGCCTCCTTTTCAGGCGGCGCGTCACTGTTTCCTCGACGACGAGGTCGAGCAACGTCTTCTCTGTTCCTGAGAGCAGCGGCGAAGCACCCTGTCTCCGGCGATCCTTCCGACGACTACAATCAGTTTCATCATCAACGGCCGGGTTAGTGTTTTCAATTTCCTTTTTCCTCGACGAAGAATTGTTCCGATCGTTTCTTGACAGCAAATATTTATGATCAGATCTGAGTTGAGGAATGATCGATCTCGATTCTTCTCCATGGAATAGCAGTGATCCATCGAGTGGCCGATCATCAATTTGGTGAGTATCGATTCTCTTAGTCAAATTCGATTCATGTATAACTGCGTGTGCTCTGGATTGTGATTCCCATGTGCTTCTGATTTGAGGACCAGGAGGAATTAGGAGTTGGATCGGTCGAGTGGGTAATAGCAAGTGTTCAGTTTCGGATTGGAACAGTGAGTGTAGATTTTGTGTGTGATATTTTCTTTCTATTTTTTCTAAGTTTTAGAGATTCAGATTTATTCAATTTTTGGCTTGGATTCTAATGTCCTACACTTGTATGACGAAATGTTTAACAGAGTTCGAAGGTGAATACTTGATTTGAATTCTTGGTTGATAGCTGTATTAGTTGATTTCTGTTTCAATTTAACTCCAGGTCAGATCCCTGATACAGTTTAATTCAAGAAATATCTGGGTGTTGATATCGGGGTGCATGATTCAAGTAGGATTGATACTTGATATCCAAATCCCTAACCTAATCTAAATCTGTCCATTTCCAGTTTTGTTTTCTACAGTTAGGATAGAGTTGGAAATATTCGAGTTGCAAGATGACTGGGATTCTTTAATGTTCATTTTGATTTCATCTTTCAGTCCTTTATTTTCCATAGAATCTTCTTGTGATCTATTCCTTGTTTTTTTTTGTTTAGAGTTTGACTTATGTTTTGAACAGTAAGTTTTGTTTCAGTTCTCTATCGAAGATTTTTGTCTCTTGCAGTATTAACTTTGGACTGATAAGGTTGATATCGTCAATCCTTGAAAGTGTTTCTCCTTATCAGTTAGTGAATGGGAACTTGTGTTTAGTTGGGACCCCTGTTCAGTTGTAGTCGTGAACAACAAGTCTCATAATCAAGGTGATATCAGAGAAGTATTATACCTTGTCTGAATTCTAATAGTTTTAGAAGTTGCCACTTTCAAATTAGTTGTGGGATTGAACTTGTTAGAAATCAGTTGGGTGAATACTAAAACCTGAGAAGGTTCAGCAACAGGGGGGGGGGGGCAGAGACTTCTCCTTGAGTATCACTCCATTATGTTATCAGGTACAAACTAACTTGATTTGTAGAATGGATACTTGATGAAGTCCTCATCAGTGCCTTCAAATACCTGGAGTATGCTTCACTGTGAAGTTCAGTGAGAGCTACTGAAACCTAAGAGCAGTAGGCTTGTTAATGACTAAGCAGGAATTTCAGTCACCCTTTATTTGTGCCCATTATCTGTAACAGAAATTCCTGAGAAATAGGAGTTATGTGATTCTAGTACCCTGAGTAGAAGAAGTAAACCCTAGATTGTTTAAGGATAATAACACTAGTAGTTGGACTTAACCCAAACTTTATGTCTTCTCTTTTCAACAGTTAGTCTTTTCCATAGGAATCTTTTGGTTGATACTTAGAAAATACTTTCATGTTTAGTTGGGGATTTAATTTGACACTTTTAATCAACTTGTATTAGGAAAAATGTTATTCTAACTTTACATTTTTATGAGAGGGTGGTCTATAGAGTGTATTAGTAATAGTTGCAGATAAGGTTAAGAGTTAAATAAATATGGTTGTAACTCAACCAACTAGTGTATTTTATTAAACTTATATATATATATAGAAGTTACAAGATGAATAATTGGAATTGTCTAGACGTTGACCAACTTGTACTTAATATTACAGGAGGATATCTAGCTATATTGCCTACCCGTACTTTTCTGGAGCAAGGCAAGTACATTCTATGGTCTTGTGCATTTCATTATATCATGTGCTTTCTTGATTGACACATTACAACATGTCATGTACTTTCGGGTGCTCATGTTCCTTGTTCTTACTACTTGTACCTGGGGTGGGGAAATATACTATCTATGTGACCAATCCCAAGAAACAACTCAGGTGTGTTTAGCTTAGACCCCGCATCGTGCACGCGGGTCCTAAGCCGTACCATTCATGTACTTTCATGTGCTTACCCCTAGCCGGTCACATACTTAGTTATATTTCAAATATAGTACACACATGTTCAGGAGATATACATTGTACTTATTTTCTGTGATTTCATGATATCATGTTCTTTCAGGTGCTTACATATCATGTTCTTTCATGTTCTTACATACCATGTTCTTTCATGTACTTATTCACATGTTCTTTCCTGTACTTTCCATGTTTCATCGTACTTTCATATCATGATGTCTTGTTCATTACCTAGAATTGTACTTTGCTCCGCTCCTGACTGGATAAGTTGCAGGTATACTTACAGGATACTATTCTACCTTTTGGGCCAGAGCCCGGGATCTTAGCTGAGCAGGATGGTCTTGACTTAGCTTGAGGTTCAGGTTTAGACTGTTAGTTTTACTTTTAGCTATTGTCTTTAGAATTCATGTACATTTTATTCTTGATGATTCGTACATTTATATGCATAGAATTGTGGATTATGGTGATTATTCTGGGATACGTTTTAGATGCTGTGATTATATATTTTCATGTTTATCTGGTTAGTTTTCCCTAGCTTGGTACAGCTTACTTCGTCGTGTCTAACGACGAAGGCTGGGCGTGTCCGACTCGTGTCCGATTATTCGGGAGCGGGTCGTGACATATTTTTAGTGGTGGCCCATGCAGGTCTATCCTAATGGTACCTAGGTCTTAGCGTACTATTGGGGGACTTGATTAACTAGGGAAACTTGATCACAGCATAGGAAAAATCGGAAAATAAGGGTATATCAGGTATATTGATATTCTATAAACACTTGTTGTATTTAGGTTTAGGTTATTTTAACAGTTTTTGTTTTTCAGATAATTCAAGCACACGACACCGGAACGGTTGATCCACCTATACTTGAGATCTCCAAGCTTCCACCCCGCAGGTCGTCCCTACTATCCCTATGGGTAGTACGTGGTTGACGGACATGATTGAAGAGTTCTTTGACACCCAGAGAGAGCAGGCCATCATTTTTCCAAGCCAAATTTGTGGATACACTCTCTGAGCCAGGAAGGACTTCTGACTTCCAGAATCTCAGACCTTGGACTTCCCTGACACCAAGCGCATATCCTGCACCGAGGAGCAGATCGAGAACGTGGAGCCTCCACTGAAGATCAATATCCAAGTCTTGAGGATCCGACTCCTTTGAAGATTGGAGTCACCAACCGGAAAACCCAGCTCGTAACACATACAACAAGATGGAAAACTGAAGCTCAGGAGGAACATGAAGACTTATGACCGAGATAGCAGCTATTATGGATCTACGAAGCGTCGCCACACTCAGAACACGTTTCTTCAGCCAGCAGGAGATTCAGATTCAGCCGGCGATTATTTGTATTTCTGTCGCAGCTCAGGACACCACAAAAGACGAAGGTTATGCTTGTACTGCTAATCGCCTGCCCACCCAGTCAAGGACTGCTGGAGATCGCTGATCGTACTACCAAGGACGAGCATGAGGAGCACTAGTACCACAGAAGGACCCGTCTCTCCAGATTCAGCAACCGCATGGAGCACTGCCGCAAAGACCAGCCTATATCAGGACAACTGAAGAAATTGAAGTGATTCCAGTCCCGGAGAAACACTGAAGATAGACTGAAGACAAAAGACTCTTTTGCATGGTTGGAGAAAACCATGGATCATGATTCATAATCCAGTTTTTTCTTAGATTCCTCTTACACCTAGTTTGTTTCTTAAAAACCTCCTTGTTTTCTATTTAAGGATTATTAGATTTTATTCCTCTTCTGAAACCTTGGTCGCTATTCGAGATGTATTTGGAAAGTTTGTTTCCATTCTTGTTCATAACTCTGCTCTTATTCGAGATTTCCTTCCTGTTCGATAACTTGTTTTCTATGGCATCGTTTTCTAATTCAAGATTTGGTTCTACTCGAATTTTGTTCCCTATTCAGACTATTGATATTTAATCGTTTCTCGAGAATTCATTTCGAAATCGTGTTCCTCATTCGAAACTTGTTTAAAGCTCGGTCCTATGCAGACATTGTTGCAAATACCTTTAAGGGTTTTGAAGATTTCGTTTCCTATTCAAGATTTGTTTCCTCATTCATGACTTTGATTTTCTAGTCGAGAGTTGTTGGTCCACTATTTTTGTTTCGATCCTGTCTCCTATCCAAGATTTTGCTTGTTTCATGGATACTTGTTCCTACTCGTTTATTGATATTCTGTTCGCTAATCGAACTTGTACTATTCCATAATTATTCCTACTTGAAATATCATTCTGAAACCTTGTTTGAACCTTCGCTTCTATTGATGCTTGTTTGAGATTCTATTTCCTATTCTTGACTTTATTCGGGACTTGTTCTCTATTTATGATTTTGTTGCTATTGAGATTCGCTTGTTTCATGTTTACAATCCAATACCTTGTTTCCTCCTCAAGATTTTTTAGTCAAGATTTTATTTCCTAATCATGACCTTGTTGATATTGGTTCTCTAATTGAGGCCTTGTATCCTATGGGAGTGTTTTTCCTTCGAAATTTTGTCTGAGGTTTCGTTGTTAATTGAGATGTTGTTGAACCTTGTTCCAGTACGGGATTTTATTTCTTATTTTAAAACTTGTCTCCATACCTTGTTTCAGTTCATCCTTCGAGACTCTGTTATCCCTTCGGAATAATGTCCCATATACAGAATCTTGTTACCATTTCGGATATCAGTTGATATTCCGTCATCATTTGAAACTTCGTCCTATCTGAAATTTTAAATCTCCCTGGTTGCCCTCTTATACTCACCGATGGGATCCCTTGTCGTCTCTTAGTACCTAATAAATCCTTGTATTCTAACAGTCAGGTAACTTCACCATTTCCGTGACTTGAACTATTGAAACTCATTTTAAATTCCTTGAAACTCTTTTGAAATTCCTAGGGATAAAGTCGGGAGGCTATTCGATGACCTACTATGGCATGACAGTTGCGCGCTGCAGCCATTAGCTGGATTATGGAGACTGAGGGTTCACTGCAGCCAGTAGCGCACTGGCGAGGCAGGAACTCTAAGTTGAAGTAATTTCAGACACTCATAGGTTTTCGAGTATTGTCGAGACTTGTCATATTCTTCATATCTTGATCTCTTGGGTTGTTTCATCAATGATTGTTGGAAAATGGATAAGGTTGATAGAGTATTCGGAGATATTGTTATTTGAGTCACGGAGCCGAAAGTCCACTGCAGTCAGATACATATTGGCGGGGTAGGGATTCTAAGCAAAGTGATGTCAGATACCAACATATTCTTGGATATCCTGGAGACTATATTTCCTTTTCATATGATTATTGGTTTTCGAGAATCACAAATCCTTGCATGTTCACCCTGATTTGGTACTGTACCTCCTGAGTATTTTGTACGTTTCCTCAATCAACTCTTGCTAATTTTCCTTCTAGCATTTTATCGTTAGAACATTGAATTCCTCAAAATTATACATTACCAGATTTTAATTCCATACTTAGTTCATGTCTTGTTAAAACTTCAACCTTAAATCATGTCTATCTGACCATGATTTTCCTATCTTGTCCTAGTCCACTGGTGTTAAACTATTGATTTTTGATCGTACTTAATAATTGTGTCTTCATGATTTTGCTCCTCTAAGAGGTAATTGAACTTTATTCCATTCGTGCCTATTTAATCTTTGATCATTGTAGATCGTATTATTTTTCTTGTGTGTAATTATCATATTTGATCTCAAAGGCTCAGGACGTCTCAGAGTTGCACAGGATCGGCAGAAGTACTGGGCGGACAACAACAGATGGTCACCGGAGTACGCAGTTAGAAGGAGTGTTCCTGAAGATCGACTAGCGGCGTAATTCGCTTTGGCAGAGGCGGGAAGCTCAGACCGAGATTTATCAGGCCTTCGACGTGACAGCACGGATTGGTGAGGTGGCTTATCGACTAGCACTTCCAGCTAGCTTGGAGGAAGTGCACGACGTCTTTCACGTGTCCCAGCTTCGACGCTATATTCCGGACCCGAGCCATGTGGTGGACTATTCGGAGCTAGAGGTGGGTCCGAGATTGATCTACGAGGAGCAACCGGTGGAGATCCTTGATCGGAGGAAGAAGCAGCTGCAGAATCAGGCTATTTCACTTGTTCGCGTCATGTGGAGACACCACTCTCCGGGAGAGTCCACATGGGAGCGCGGGGACGAGATGCGGGAGCGCTATCCCAGTTTGTTTGTTTGAGCATACTTTGATATTGAGAATCTTAAATACAATAAATAAATTATCTTCTTGAGATTTGCTTTGAGTTTGTTTTGTTGTCTCTCAAATTTCGAGGACGAAATTATTTTAAGGAGGGGAGATTTGTAACTTCACTTCCCGATTTTTGAGGAAATAAAAAAATTTTGATTTTAATAATAGCAATTGATTATTTGGGTTTCAAATAATAAGTTAACTTTTATTTATTTTAATTAATAATATGATGATTGATATTTTAGACGGAAATAAATTGGGAGCAAATTTTCAAATTTGAAAAGTTGTTACAACCAACTTGTGGTCCCCTCAATTTTATCCAAAAGTTTTTAACTGATTTTTTTTATCATTTTTGTAATATTCGAAAAGGGGGAGGGTTGTTTTATAAAATGTTTTGAACGGAGGGGGTGTTTTGCTATTAGCTATTTCAGGAGGGGTTTTTTGTAAAGTTCCCATTCCAACTCTTTAAAATCTGAACTGAGAGAGAGAGAGAGAGAACGTTCATTATTATTTTTTTCTCAGCTCAGTTCTCTCGAGCTCCACTTCCCTGTTTCCTTCTTCCCCAATAAAATTGTTCACGGAACCCTAACCCTATTTTCTTCGATTCCGACATGGCGGTCGTCTCCATCGCCGTAGGCGGCTAGGTTCTCTCCGTGGCGATCAGCGCGACCACCATCGACGATCAAACATCGCTTCTTCCCGACGAAGACGAGACTCCGCCACCATTTCGGCAACGACGACCACATCTCCGGCGGCCTCCTTTTCAGGCGGCGCGTCACTGTTTCCTCGACGACGAGGTCGAGCAACGTCTTCTCTGTTCCTGAGAGCAGCGGCAAAGCACCCTGTCTCCGGCGATCCTTCCGACGACTGCAATCAGTTTCATCATCAACGGCCGGGTTAGTGTTTTCAATTTCCTTTTTCCTCGACGAAGAATTGTTCCGATCGTTTCTTGACAGCAAATATTTATGATCAGATCTGAGTTGAGGAATGATCGGTCTAGATTCTTCTCCATGGAATAGCAGTGATCCATCGAGTGGCCGATCATCAATTTGGTGAGTATCGATTCTCTTAGTCAAATTCGATTCATGTATAACTGCGTGTGCTCTGGATTGTGATTCCCATGTGCTTCTGATTTGAGGACCAGGAGGAATTAGGAGTTGGATCGGTCGAGTGGGTAATAGCAAGTGTTCAGTTTCGGATTGGAACAGTGAGTGTAGATTTTGTGTGTGATATTTTCTTTCTATTTTTTCTAAGTTTTAGAGATTCAGATTTGTTCAATTTTTGGCTTGGATTCTAATGTCCTACACTTGTATGACGAAATGTTTAACAGAGTTCGAAGGTGAATACTTGATTTGAATTCTTGGTTGATAGCTGTATTAGTTGATTTCTGTTTCAATTTAACTCCAGGTCAGATCCCTGATACAGTTTAATTCAAGAAATATCTGGGTGTTGATATCGGGGTGCATGATTCAAGTAGGATTGATACTTGATATCCAAATCCCTAACCTAATCTAAATCTGTCCATTTCCAGTTTTGTTTTCTACAGTTAGGATAGAGTTGGAAATATTCGAGTTGCAAGATGACTGGGATTCTTTAATGTTCATTTTGATTTCATCTTTCAGTCCTTTATTTTCCATAGTTTGACTTATGTTTTGAACAGTAAGTTTTGTTTCAGTTCTCTATCGAAGATTTTTGTCTCTTGCAGTATTAACTTTGGACTGATAAGGTTGATATCGTCAATCCTTGAAAGTGTTTCTCCTTATCAGTTAGTGAATGGGAACTTGTGTTTAGTTGGGACCCCTGTTCAGTTGTAGTCGTGAACAACAAGTCTCATAATCAAGGTGATATCAGAGAAGTATTATACCTTGTCTGAATTCTAATAGTTTTAGAAGTTGCCACTTTCAAATTAGTTGTGGGATTGAACTTGTTAGAAATCAGTTGGGTGAATACTAAAACCTGAGAAGGTTCAGCAACAGGGGGGGGGGGGGCAGAGACTTCTCCTTGAGTATCACTCCATTATGTTATCAGGTACAAACTAACTTGATTTGTAGAATGGATACTTGATGAAGTCCTCATCAGTGCCTTCAAATACCTGGAGTATGCTTCACTGTGAAGTTCAGTGAGAGCTACTGAAACCTAAGAGCAGTAGGCTTGTTAATGACTAAGCAGGAATTTCAGTCACCCTTTATTTGTGCCCATTATCTGTAACAGAAATTCCTGAGAAATAGGAGTTATGTGATTCTAGTACCCTGAGTAGAAGAAGTAAACCCTAGATTGTTTAAGGATGATAACACTAGTAGTTGGACTTAACCCAAACTTTATGTCTTCTCTTTTCAACAGTTAGTCTTTTCCATAGGAATCTTTTGGTTGATACTTAGAAAATACTTTCATGTTTAGTTGGGGATTTAATTTGACACTTTTAATCAACTTGTATTAGGAAAAATGTTATTCTAACTTTACATTTTTATGAGAGGGTGGTCTATAGAGTGTATTAGTAATAGTTGTAGATAAGGTTAAGAGTTAAATAAATATGGTTGTAACTCAACCAACTAGTGTATTTTATTAAACTTATATATATATATATAGAAGTTACAAGATGAATAATTGGAATTGTCTAGACGTTGACCAACTTGTACTTAATATTACAGGAGGATATCTAGCTATATTGCCTACCCGTACTTTTCTGGAGCAAGGCAAGTACATTCTATGGTCTTGTGCATTTCATTATATCATGTGCTTTCTTGATTGACACATTACAACATGTCATGTACTTTCGGGTGCTCATGTTCCTTGTTCTTACTACTTGTACCTGGGGTGGGGAAATATACTATCTATGTGACCAATCCCAAGAAACAACTCAGGTGTGTTTAGCTTAGACCCCGCATCGTGCACGCGGGTCCTAAGCCGTACCATTCATGTGCTTTCATGTGCTTACCCCTAGCCGGTCACATACTTAGTTATATTTCAAATATAGTACACACATGTTCAGGAGATATACCTTGTACTTATTTCCTGTGATTTCATGATATCATGTTCTTTCAGGTGCTTACATATCATGTTCTTTCATGTTCTTACATACCATGTTCTTTCATGTACTTATTCACATGTTCTTTCCTGTACTTTCCATGTTTCATCGTACTTTCATATCATGATGTCTTGTTCATTACCTAGAATTGTACTTTGCTCCGCTCCTGACTGGATAAGTTGCAGGTATACTTGCAGGATACCATTCTACCTTTTGGGCCAGAGCCCGGGATCTTAGCTGAGCAGGATGGTCTTGACTTAGCTTGAGGTTCAGGTTTAGACTGTTAGTTTTACTTTTAGCTATTGTCTTTAGAATTCATGTACATTTCATTCTTGATGATTCGTACATTTATATGCATAGAATTGTGGATTATGGTGATTATTCTGGGATACGTTTTAGATGCTGTGATTATATATTTTCATGTTTATCTGGTTAGTTTTCCCTAGCTTGGTACAGCTTACTTCGTCGTGTCTAACGACGAAGGCTGGGCGTGTCCGACTCGTGTTCGATTATTCGGGAGCGGGTCGTGACACCTCAATTGAGGCACTTTTGTCGTGTCCGATCACCACCGACCGTCACTAGTGCCGACCGGCCAGCCCTGCGCCGACCGGTCGACCCCCTCGCCAACTGGCCGACCCTCGCGCCGACAGGCCGACTACCGCGCGGCCCCCGACGCCGCTAGTACCTGCCACAGCCCATCGCAGCGTGCCTGCCCCGCGTGCCATCACCCGTCGTGTAATGACCCGTTCTGCCTAGTCAATCGGAGGAATCAAAACGCTAATGGCGTTCGTACTTAGCCATGCAATGGCTTGCTCGAAGACCCGTACGGTCGAGGCGACTCCTCGTTCAGGTGGGTGGCTTTGGTGAACTTGCCTCAACTTGGCCTTCACACTAATAAAACGAAAGTTTTCGAATGCAGTAGTAGGCTTGATAATAAAAGAGACGAATCCACATAGCTAAGAAAATAATCCCAACTTGGGTCGAACTGAGTTAGAACATAGAAAAAGGTCCTACGGTGTGCTTAGAAGTGTTGCACACCATACTTTTAAAAGGACACTCGGTCATTCGTCTCGTGGCTTGGGAGAAGGAAAGTTGGTCTATGTGTCACAAGGCTATGAACCTAACCTAAGTCGTAGGCGTCGCACGCATAGATGCTTGATAAAGCAAGCACGGTCCTATCGTCCAAGGTGTAGCATAGCCTCTGCTCGTTCCATGGGTTAAATTGTATCGCACGGCTTGTAGCATAAGTCTAGACACCCAAGGAACTTGTTTGTTCAAAGTCGAACGCGTGCACGGCATGTTCCCACGATGTAAGGCTTGACACAACCTTTGTTCGTCAAGTTATTGCACAATTAAAGTTTGGCAAAGTAATGTTAGGCTATCGAAGTCATTCTAGCACTGTCCTACGATTTCTACGGTTGTCATAGCCACATGACCCCATGATCGTAAGGCTCATCATATGGAGTATGACTTGAGTGGTAGCGTCGTATAGAACGCAAGTTGGTTTAAGGCACGAGCCACGGTTGGTTCAGTAAAAAGTTAGCCATGGTCTATGGCACCTAAAGAACACGTTTTGTTCAAGTTAAGCGGGAAGGCTATACAATAGCCGTTCCCTGGACTTCAAAGAATGAAAAGTTCAAGCGATGGTTTGTTGTCGAGGCGGGTCCCTTGTTTGGGAGTCTCATGGTTCCAATACACGTTTTGCATGATATGGTTTCAAGCACATTTTGCTAAAAAAAGTATGGTTTGAGTCATTCCACAGATTAGGCCATGCATTTATGTGAGTCTAAATGAAGTCTCATAGGTGCGTGGTCATGGACAACTTGTCGACAAGGGCGATGTTTCTTCAGATCGACAACCTGGGCCTAGGAGACCGATCCGGCCATGGAGGAAACATGGTATAGCTGATGTTGGGTAGGCAACCAGGGATTCGGTGGACTGTCATTGGGGCTAGCTACCTGCATTGATTGACCCATCTTATTCCTAGCCATGTCCACAATGGCTAGTCAATGCCAGTGACCTTTCATATAGGTAAGTTGGCATGCTGAGTGGTTATCCGCATGTACGATGTCGGTCGAATCAAAGGAAGTGTAAACACGGCACAAACTGAGTCAAGAAAAGATATATACGACTGTAACACCGGTATGAAGCCTAAGATTTGGCTATAGCAAGGATACGTGCTTCGGCACGAGTCGGGGCGTCGAGTATTAAGTTGTTCATACAGAGTTGCATAAGTCAAATTTGAGTCATTAAGAGTTAAGTCAAGAAGGGCCGTGAGGCGAGTTTGATCAAGAAATATTGAGTTACCAGGCACGACCTTGATATGTTCATGCATGGCCACGCTGTCACGGCACAAGTATAGGCAAGACTAAGTAGGGAAGCAATGTCTCAAGTATATTGAAGCACGAATAGAGTTTATGGCATGACCATGTTGTTGCATTCCAAATATGGGCCGATAGGCAAGCATAAGTCGATAAGTCGATGTCGTTGACACATGAATGGTCTAGAGGCAAGGTATAAGTATGTTGTTGGTGCAGGGCACGATGATGGTCTAGAGACACAAATAGGCCAAGAGTTTGTCCTAAAATCAATCCTAAGACAAGAATAGAAAGACAATCATAAATGGATTATGTTGCAATAAGTAAATGAACATGTTGGTTTTGTATGAGTGAGCGAGGTGTCACTCCACCAGTACAATTGAGTACTGACACGTACATAGTGTTTATGTGCAGGCATAGGTAGAAGCTCATTGGTGCGAAGCTCGCTTGGATGCGTCGAGGCATGGAGTTTTTTGGCGTTTCGAGGTGTGCGGCCACATTGAAGACTGGACTTATACGGGACATAATGTATGGACATCGTCTATCCGAAACTTCTGCTGGCCTACTCAAATTGTATTAAGAGATGAAAGAGAGCAGAGTGACTTGTAATATGAGAATAGTGAGATTGAGTGATTGTAATATTGGCCTTGCGCCACATTGTAATCTTTATTTCAATATCAATAAAGAGCATTTTGAATGACTTGTGTTTTGCTTTAAATTTCTGCTGCTATTAGTCAATGTTTCTGCTTAGGATTTCTATGCGATGACCCTGTTGCTTAGCCTGTAATCAGCCGTTATGAAACCTGCCTTACGTGAGCAAAATCTAGGCTCACGCGACATCATGTCTTAGCGAGGACGATCGCTCCTATGGGAGCGGGGCGTGACATAATGGTATCAGAGCACGGCTTTACGTCCTTGGACTTTCTATTGAATTCTTTAACTCTCGATTTTGTTTCGCAAACTCTGATATTGTCTCCGTAATTCGATATCGTTGGTGTGCTCTCTCTCAAAGGTCCCACGGAATGTCCATACAATAAGTTTATATATTTTGCAAATCATATGAGAATAGTTTTTTATAAAACTAAAAGATGGTTTATGTAAAGCACGGTTGGCTAAGTCGGGCTGGGCATATACACCAAAATTGCAACGGACAAGAATGAGTTAGACTTGATTCAAAGAGTGTTGGGTGGTTTCGATAGCGGTGCTATCGAACGACGATGTTATCGTCGATGTGATATAAGAGAGCGTGCTTGAAATTTGAGAAATGGTTCGAACAGAGATTCGAAGCAATCGATTGTGAATCGAATGATAGTTTTGAGGATTTGTCATGACTTCATCCCCGAGTAGTGTATGGGATAGCCTCAAAGATGTTGATCGTTTGAGGATTACGGGGTGTCGATGAGTCTATCAGCAAGCGACGATTACGCAAAGCCTTAGTTGAGTATCATCGATTGAAATGTAGTTTTGGAGTTTGGTAAGTTGATTCGGACAAACTAGAAACAATGCACACGAGATTGGAATTACGCAAGTACGAAATGCAGAAATGGTTAAGTAGATAGATTGAATCGAAGAAGAGTTAGGGTGTAACGAATGGATGACTTGATCAAGGAAATCGATATAAATCGTGTACAGAAGTTAGCACGATGGAAAGATAGTGTGCAAAAAAGTTTGATTTTAAAGTTACAAAATGACTCTAAGGATTGGGATAGATGTTACTCGATGACTTGTGCTAGTATAAGACAACGTGAATTAAGGAAAGATGTTGCTCGATGACTTAAGATATAGATGGATGAACATATATGATTACGGGTTTGAATGAATTGATCATGGGAATAGTTCAGGGATAATGATTGAATTCGATCTTGAATATTGAGGAGATTAGCCAGTTCGAACAAAAGCATTAGTCGCACGACTCGAAATTTGTTGCAAATGAAGATCATCGGGTTACACATATCATCAATGGTATTGAGGCGTATCAAATATCTATATGCGATAACTCGGGGGTACTCTAAGTCAGAAAATAACGATCATATAAAATATTATTATTTCGATGGATGCTATGCTTAGGGATTTTGACTGAAAGGAATATTTGGATGAAAGAAAAGTATCTTGTTGCTTCGACGATAGCCACAATGTCGATATTCTTATCTTGCGCAAGCACAATACCAGTCTTACACATACGTTATGACAGATTTGGGGTGATCGTTCTACGTGAGCGCTGACATGGTGATTCATATCACAGGAATGATCAAACTCAGAAAATCAAGGCATGGTAATTTCGATTGCTTCGACTTGTGGTTTGATGCGAAAGTAAATTCGAGGATTGTTCGGATTGGTGATTGATGATTAAGTAATTTTAAGGATTGAGTAGATCCAATCTGCGTATCAAGAATGAATCATTCTAGACTCAAGGCAAGAGCTACACCCCGATGAGAACGATTATCCTGCAAGAATACATGGTAATTTCATATCCAAGCACGGATGATCGGACTTGCGTGAGATTGGGATGTGACATATTGTTATGCTAGATGACCTCGTGATCGAATACGTAAATTGTAGTAAACAACTTGGAAAGTATGGAATAAAAATTATGGTTTAGAGATAAATTATCTTGTGGTGTACTTGACTGGGATATGATGGATAAGAGGATGGTATTGAACATGTGTGAAGAGATAGACTACACGAATTGGTTGTTGGACGAGCGATATTGATATGTCAAGAAATTAGTTGAACAGGACTTACCATAGGATGGCTTTGCTGAACGACTCAGATCCCTTGGACTAAGTGTTGTAAGTGCGAATAGAAGAAATCTATGCTCGAAGTTTAGAAATTAGAGTAATGCGAGCTTAGGTAGAAAACGCTATACTATCAACTTTGGTTTGACCTTAGGATTGGGGTCAGTGTTGATATTATTGTTTGGGAACTATGATTCCAATACTGACGAGTGACTAGAGAGAGATGACCTAACGGTTAAGCAAGACGTCCATGTTTCGAGAGTTAGTATCGTACGATTGATCTCGAGGATTGATATGATTGAATATCAGTATTGGTGGATAGAATGATTCAAATTATGAGGACACCACTCGCGAGTCTTGGCTAAATGTATATATTTCATGGATGCTTGAATATATGCATGATCCAACTCGAGTGGTGATGAAGGATTCTCTATCACGAGACTTGGCTGACATGCATATATTTTAGGGGTACCTAGAATATGTTCACAATCCAACTAAGTGATACGTTGAATTTAAGTAAGACTGTAGGAACTGAACGGTACCAATGATTTTGAAATTGTATCTCAAGGAAAAGATTGATGGTAGTGCGATCGTTGGATTCAAATGAACTTGAATGTCGATTGAATGAATGGTTTGTCTTATAACTAAGTTACCCGTGTGCACGATAAGTATACGTTGTCCCAGTTGAGATATAGTTGTTCGTGTCGAAAGATAACCAAAGCACGAGCGTGGCTCGGGTTGAAGAAACGCATAGGACGAATGTGTGCGAGAATTATTGGATGTTGAATTAAGTTATAAGTCGATAAGTGTACTCAGTTAGTTTCGAGGATGAAATTTTTTCTGAGTGGTGTATAATGTAATGCCCCGTTCCACCCGATCAATCAGAGGAATCGAAATGCCAACGACGTTCAGACTTAGCCATGCAACGGCTTGCTCGAAGACCCGTACGGTCGAGGCGACTCCTCGTTCAGATGGGTAACTTCGGTGAACTTACCTCAGCTTGGCCTTCACACTAATAAAATAAAAGTTTTTGAATGCACTAGTAGGCTTGATAATAAAAGAGAAGAATCCACATAGCTAAGTGAATAATCCCAACTTGGGTCAAACTGAGTTAGAACATGGAAAAAGTTTCTACGGTTGGCTTAGAAGTGTTGCACGTCATGCTTTCAAAAGGACACTCGGTCCTTCGTCCCGTGGCTTGGGAGAAGAAAAGTTGGTCTATGTGTCACAAGGATATGAACCTAACCTAAGTCATAGGCGTCGCACGTATAGATTCTTGATAAAGCAAGCACGGTCTCATCGACCAAGGTGTGGCATAGCCTTTGCTCCTCCCATGGGTTAAGTTGTATCGCACGACTTGTGGCGTAAGTCTAGACACCCGAGAAGCTTGGTTGTTCAAAGTCGAACATGTGCACGGTACATTCCCACGATATAAGGCTTGACACAACCTTTGCTCGTCAAGTTATTGCACGATTAAAGTTAGGCAAAGTAATGTTAGGCTATCGAAGTCATTCTAGCACTGTCCTACGATTTCTATGGTTGTCATAGCCACATGACCCCACGATCTTAAGGCTCATCATATGGAGTATGACTTGAGCGGTAGCATCGTATAAAATGCAAGTTGGTTTAAGGCATGAGCTACAGTTGGTTCAGTAAAAAGTTAGCCATGGTCGATGGCACCTAAAGAACACATTTTGTTCAAGTTAAGCGGAAAGGCTATGCAATAGTCGTTCCCTGGATTTTAATGAATATAAAGTTCAAGCGATGGTTTGTCGCTGAGGCGGTCCCTTGTTTGGGAGTCTCATGGTTCTAATGCACGTTTTGCATGATATGGTTTCAAGCACGTTTTGCTAAAGAGGATGGTTTGAGTCGTTACACAGATTAGGCCATGCATTTACGTGAGTCTAGAAAAAGTCTCACAGGTGCGTGGTCATGAACAACTTGTCGCCAAGAGCGATGTTTCTTCGGATCAACAACCTGGGCCCAAGAGACCGATTCGGCCATAGAGAAAATACGGTATAACTGATGCTGGATAGGCAACCAGGGATTCGGTGGGCTGTCATTAGGGCTAGCTACCTGCATTGATTGACCCATCCTATTCTTAGCCATGTCCACGATGGCTAGTCAATGCTAGTGACCATTCATATAGGTAAGTTGGTGTAGTGCCCCGACCCGCAAGATGCCTTATGTTGGATGGTTGGTTCGATGAAGCCTTGTTGGACTTGGGATTATGCGAAGGATAGCTTGGAAGGCTATGCGTTCGTGGCAGGAATCGTCCTATGAATGTGAGTAGTGTTGAACCCTTCAAAGATCCTTTAGCTTCACGCTTAAAATAAGGATGAGTATGCTATGTTTCTTATTGTGTTGCTCAATAACACCTTGCATGGAATTTGGAAAGAAAATGAAAGATAATAATCACCTGAACGTAAGCTGTATTGCTAGATGAATTGTATGCTTGTACATTGTCGTAATGAATTGTATGACAGGTGAAGGCAAAGTCCCAAATATTTGGACGGTGAGTATATCGAGCTTTGGCTCAATGAATAGATGGCGAAACAGATGTTAAGACCCAAGAACTGGGCAGTGAGTATGCTTGATTTGCATTCGAATGAATATATGCTAAAACAGATACTAAGTCCCAGGAATTGGACTGTGAGTACATTGAGTTGGTTGGAAAGATGTATGGTATTAAAGATGTGGCAAGGCATTGGGTAACAACATTCTATTATCCTGTCGCCGATGTAGAATGTTGATTACGCCAAGACCCTGTATTGGGCAGATGATAATGTGAGCATTGGCTCAAGGCAAGATGGCAATATGAATGAGAATGGTGGCCGAATTACTTAGTTTTTCTTATCATGCATTATATGTTTTCATCTTAGATAAGTTCCATATAGTTGCATGGTCATGGATAACTTGTCGACAAGGTGGTTTTTCGAACGGTATTCCTGGGCCATGGAACCCGGTTCGTCCTGGGGGAAACCAATGCTGAAGTAGTAGCACGGTATACAGGACTTGCAGTGGGGCTAGCTACCTGCACTGGCAAGGGCGCTGTATACCTGTAAGTCGGTCCAAGATGGCGTGTCGCCAGTGACCTTCATTGATAGGTCTGGTGCTAATGATGTCTTATGCAGGTAGAGTAAGTTATTACTCAAATACAGGGAAGGATGTCGGCTGTTGGTAAGAATCACCTGAACGGTGATATTTATATTGAATCATGATATTGTTCCTAACAATGTCTTATGCAGGCAGAGTAAGTATTATAAATGTACAGGGATGGCTACACGATCGTGGGTAAGAATCACCAAAGGGTGATAACAATATGCTTTAAATTATGTTGGCTATGAGATTGACATGCTTTACTTCTTGTCGGCTATAACATGAAATTGACTCTAAGGCAACAAGAAAGACCACTGTTAATAATGTTCTGTAACATGACTTCTTAGTGTTGTCTTCTTAGGTGAGTTGGGCCAGCACCGCTCGCCAATACATTGATGATGTACTGACCCACGTTGTGGGCAATATTACAGGTATTTGCTTGGGGGAAATCCTGTGAATCAGTGCTTGGCATCGATGAATCGGATGGGTGTGCAGAAGCTCTTCTTCCAAGACGATGTCTTCTGCTATATGGGACATAATGTATGGAACAGTGGAACTCAGTTGTACCAGTGAAATTGTAGCCAAATTGGCAAGTTCATTGTAAAGAAGTCGGTATATTCAGTTCTAGCCTAAAGGGCAAGTGTATACATTCAGTTGGCTATTCAAGAGTCTTGTAATCAATTATAAACTCTATATTCTGCTGCAAGTCTTGTAATCCATTATGATTATCAATAAAGAGATACATTTCTTCATATCTTGTGTGACTTTAATTTATTTGCTTGGTTCTGCTGCATTGTCGATGATTTTTGAGAATTACCAGGAACTGTAATAGTTTTGCCTTGTACAAGTTCAATCTAGAATTGTATGGCATCACGCCCAGTGGCTAGTTTTCGATCCTCCTGGATCGGGACGTGACAGTTGGTGTACTGAGAGGTTATCCACATGCACGATGTCGGTCGAATCAAAGGAAGTGTAAACACATCACAAATTGAGTAAAGAAAAGATATACACTGTTGTATCACCAGTATGAAACCTAAGATTTGGCTATATCAAGGATACGTGCTTCGGCACGAGTCGGGGCGTCGAGTATTAAGTTGTTCATACAGAGTTGCATAAGTCAAAATTGAGTCATTAAGAGTTAAGTCAAGAAGGGCCGTGAGGCGAGTTTGATCAAGAAATGTTGAATTGCGACGCACGACCTTGATATGTTCATGCACGGCCACGCTATCACGACATAAGTATAGGTAAGACTAAGTAGGGATGTACTGTCTCAAGTATATTGAAGCACGAATAGAGTTTACGGCATGACCAAGTTGCTGCGTTCCAAATATAGGTCGATAGACAAGCATGAGTCGATAAGTCGACGTCGTTGACACATGAATGGTCTAAAGGCAAGGTATAAGTAAGTTGTTAGTGTCACGCCCCGACCCGGGAAATAGCTCGTCCTCGCTAGATTTCACCCGAATTATCGTCCTCGCTGGGGCGTGATGCCGCACGAGCCTGGAGTTGCGCTCATGCAAGGCAAGATAACAGGTTCACGTAGAACTATCTCAAATCGATAACGTAAGCAGCGGAAGAAACAAAGAATAACATAAGAATCTCTTTTATTAATATTGAACTGAAGGTTACAAAGGCTCTTAATAGCCCAACATAAAATGCCAATTGGCTACAACGCTCATGATCTCTCTAGCTCACAAAGGATTACATTGTTCCATACATTCTGCCTCTGTATAGCCACCAAGTAGTCTTCGGCCGAACATCTCCATGTCGCAAGTCCGAACGCATATGCGGAAGCTCTTCTTGAACACCAAGGACTCCATGCCTCGGTACGTCCAAGCCAAGCTCCGCCCCGAGCCGATCATAACCTGACCTGCACATAAACTAGTGGGGGATTAGTGCTTTCGTCCTCGCTTCGCACTGATCAAGACCCGCTCGTACCCAAACCAAACACTAAATCATTTAGTGAACATGCATCTTAATTTGTTATCTTGCTAATTAGCCTTAGGGTCAGTTTCATGATAATACTCATGTATACATACTTATCATCATGTGTCCGATACCGTGTTCCTACAACAGATACAGTTAGACATAATCTGAATATAAACATAGTGATCATGCACATCCCGTCCCATATTGCTTAGCTTGCACGGGTTAGAACTTAACATAAGCAAATATACGATTCGTATCAACCGACCAATCATAAACGTAAGCATATGCATAATGGGTGGCAGGCCCTGCGCCTGCACCCAGCTCTCATCTCAGCCCACCGGCCCTAACTATATGAAGGTCACGGTGTTTCGCACCGTAATGGACTTGGCATCTCTTATGTGTAAGCCTACAATTGCTTCGATACGGGTTGCTAGCCCAGTATCCAAAGGATCCCAAACTTACGGATATCATAGCTTATCACAGTACTGGACGGTCGCAATCCGTCCGAATGTTGTGCACCATAAATACCACACATAATTCCCTCCTAGGCCGAACGGTCCCGGCGCCCCGACGTAACCGTTCGAGGGAAGCCGCACCCGTGCACGGGCAATCCGAGTCCATTAACCATACAATACGCGCCATAACATACAAGTCATACATTCCAATCCATCTCGCGTTCCATAACCTAATCCACCATTCATATGGGGAGCTCCGTCGGCATTATGCTCCAACACATCCATATTGATGCACGACGCCCAACGGCTTAGTCGTCTCGTGCTCATAATCATGCGTCCCGTTCATAATGTTATTCGCATAGCCTACTTCCGTATTTACTTAGTCTTTTTGTAGCTTAAGTGCACAAAGGCACGCTCAGCATCATAATCAATGTTCTACGCCTAGAGTTCAATGTTCTCGGAGCCGTGCACCTGATGCACATCTCGATGTTGTCTTTCAATGTTCTACCATCATGCCCTATCGCGACTCGTGCACTTGATGCACGTCACTTCAATTGTTCGATTGTTCAATGTTCTATCTTAGTGTTCGACACATACTCAAACCTTTCGTCGTCGAGCCACGCTCGCTAAATCGATAACATCTTACGCATACCATAACATATTTTATTAAGACATGAAGGAATAGGGAGAGAGAGTCAAGAACCCGCCCACCTTAAGCCGATACGCCTTGCCGTTTCGCTGAGTTGAAGCGTCTAGCTTCCCTAACTCGATCGCATAGCTAACTCCCAGACTTAGCCATTCCTTTGAACTACTCGGTTGATTTAGCCTATCGCGCCCATGCCACAATCCATTGCAGGGCCTCGATTTGGTTTCGCGGACACTTCATTGCATAAGGCAAAATGCCGACCTCTTATCGTCCAGCGTAAAAGCATAGCCTGCACACCAGATCAACTAAAATTAGCACTTGCTCGACGGGACTTATCCTTGCATCGATTTGATTTATAGATTCCAACCGACTCAAAGCTTACCTTTGGCCAACATAACACTTGCATCGATTCGCATCGATACCTCATCGGGTCAACACAACTCTTCGAGTCAACGACTCATCAAAATGCACCGATGCGAAGCGGGGCATTACATAATATACCACTCAAAATCAGGTTCGTCCTCGAACCGAAACCAACACTTAATCCAAGTGCCTCGCGTAGATCGCTTCACGATCTCGTGATACTATCGTTGAATCGTACAACTTAGTTTGGATCATACACATATTTTAGGCATCCCACCAATATATGCATTTCAGCCAAGCTCAGTTGTAGGATATCGGGACAACTAACAAGCTCAACTTAAATCCTCAAGCACCAATCAGTCCGTACTCGACTTAGTCATATCTTAGCGCCTATTCCTAAAATACTTCTCGTATGTATCATCCCATAACATGCGATCATCTTCCAAACATCTCTGCACATAACTTGATTCATACCATAACTTCGATCTCGTAAGCTTCTCGCCGGCCACCTAACACTCGCATTGCATCAAGTAATTGCGCATCCGATCGTAATAATTTTTCCACAACGCCTATTCGCCCAACCATTTCCTATCTCTCGCATAACCCAAGTCTTTCATCCAATCATTCATAACATTTAGCCTTAACAACATGGACTATGTCAACATGTCACAAATTCTTTTGTCTACAATCCTTACTAAGTCTCGCACGCAACTATCCATACGTGATCCACATTCTCTCGCTCTATCCATACGTTGCGTCTGGGGCTACCCCCGCTAGGTAACCTATCCAGACATCATACTTAATCTCTCTCCCGACACAAGAGGTCAACTTGAGTCTACGATGCTCAAAGGCAACAATCTTTCCGACCCAAGGTCTCTTACGATGCGCCCATCTCCTATTCTCGACCGAGTACGAATCCTTTACTCAATTCTCAATCAATCCCGACTAGTTCATTTCGTAACATTGATCGTGCACCCAATACGTACGTAGCCTAATCGTTACTCAACCGATCTATGACACAACTCTTAGAGTCATTCTACTATCCGTCGCTCTCGCGCATTGCAGAACTCTTGCAATCGCCTTACCATATCATTACGCTAAGCACGTTCCTCAACATCTATTCGATCTAACATAACTTCTTTTGACCATATCGATTCTAGTACTCGCTAACTTTCGATACTCACTCGCTTAGACTTATCCTCAACATGTACTACCTCATCCCTTGTCCTTCTTATGCGACTTCTTTAGGGTCATCCTATGGGACTCCAACACTCACTTGATTTGGCGGTCAAGTCTTCTAGGGTCATCTGCCCCGAAACTACGCTCGATAATTGAAGATCATCAACGAGGGACAATTACAACGAACCATGCTATATCCTATCGCGGAGCCAAATCAATTCCCGATACTTCCTATAGGACTTTACCAAATCCGACATACCTTACCAATCCATAATTTATCCATCTCCGTGCAACTGATGCGCCGTTACTACTCGAATCACTCGTGTATTACCGTCGACTATATCGTACAATCCTCAATTTTGCCTTCGCATCAAACCACAAGTCCATATCAAATTTGCCATGCCTCACAAGTTCGATCATCCCCGCTGGATGAATCACCATACCAGCGCTCACGCGGAATGATCGTTATAATTAGACGTGACGCATGTGCGAGGCTGGTGTTGCGCTCGCTCAAGACAAGAATGTCAACATAGTGGTGATCTGTGAAGCAATCCATTCACTTTCGTTTTCTTCTGAGTAACATCCATCGACTCTCAAATTCTCCGAAGCATTCCTACCGTTATCATCCAAACTGCCATCAACTTAACTTGCATCTTATTCATCCAACAACAATGCTCAACATAATTTTCGTTCAATCGATCAGAGTATCCCCGAGTTATTGCATATCGTCTTTGATACGCCTCAATACCATCGTCGATATGCATAACTTGAACATCTTCCTTTCTCATAAGCTCAAACTCGTTGCAATCGTTGTTATCATCCGAACTCGAATACGAATCAAGTCTTGCACACATCAAGATTCATTCCGTTATAACTACCATAATCGTAACACAATTCCCAATTCACATATCCATTCTCATATCCCTAACTCGCACTTTCCGATCGTGCCACCAACTTATCGCACTAATCCAAATTCGTTCGTACGATTTCTTCGTACCTACTCAACTCGTTCCGTAGAAGTATCCATACTAACTCAACATAAGTTCGACCGAGTCGACTATTTCCTCAATGTAACATTCTTTTGCTATGCTCAGCCTATCGTTCAACTTATACTTAACGAATCCTCGTCGGACGTATCATCCATAGGTATAACTTCGCACATAATCGTTTAACTCAATTCATCGAAGCATATTTGCATCAACTTCTATCGAGTCACTCCCACTCAAGTCTCGGTACTACTCCGTCCGTTGAGGACAAACATATCGTAACAACATATCGTCTTGACGTAACCTATCACAAGTCGCCAACCGGCTTAACATAGCTATCGCTAAGTGGCATTCCATATACCACTCAGGATCGAGCCTATCGTTATCGACACAATACTTCGCTACACTTGCTCGCATAATTGGTATTGCATATACCACTCGGAATCGAGTCATTACTCGACATCACACTTCGCATAGGTCCGATATCTATCTTCCAATAAACTATCCCATATGGCGATCCTTCCGATCCCAGCTCTAGCGTTAGCTTACTCGAGTTGGCACGACAACTGGGCCAACATGCACCATCGTTCACTTAAGTTGACACACGTTCAATCTAACCGTACCATGGCGATCATCTCGATCCCACCGCAATATTCGCTTATTCAATGCTCAATGCAACATATGGCCAACATACACGTTCGTCAACTCAACTCGACTTAGCGACCAACTCGACTCGTTATTAACGCATCCACGATCTTCCAATCTCACTCATTGCAACTCGTGCAACAACTTAGTCTCGATACTTAAGGTCTTTACTCAATCTCGCACAACATATCGCTATCCATCCGCATAGCCATATAACACGCATCATACCATATCGACTCGTTGCACCGATGCAACGAACGATTCATGACTTGCTGCACTCCGTGCAACCAACGACACATAACCATTCTCATAGCCACAACATAATATGCATTGCCTCACATATCGACCCGTTGCACTTCGTACAACCAACAACACATATCTCCTCGCACTTCGTACGACCAACAACACATAGCTCCTCGTACTTCGTGCGACCGACCATGCATATCATTGTACTTCATGCAACCAATATCACCATATTCGTTGCACTTCGTGCGACCAACATTCCATAACTTCCAACATCCCATAACTCGTTGCACTTCGTGCAACCAACACTCTCTGATGACACCCGGAGATAGCGTGATAGTCACGACATACTTGTGGCAGACGTACGCACTTAATTTAGACTGTGTATGGAATATCCAATGTAGCGTCGAGCAGATCCATGAGCCATGCGGTTGCGGAAATAACTTAGAGTCAACTGAATTTCGATATCGAAGCATCTGAGGGTCAAAGAGATTCATGTACGGTCCAAAGGATGGAACCGCTCTGATACCAACTTATCACGCCCCGACCCGGGAAATCGCTCGTCCTCGCTAGATTTCACCCGAATCATCGTCCTCGCTGGGACGTGATGCCGCACGAGCCTGGAGTTGCGCTCGTGCAAGGCAAGATAACAGGTTCACATAGAACTATCTCAAATCGATAACGTAAGCAGCGGAAGAAACAAAGAATAACATAAGAATCTCTTTTATTAATATTGAACTGAAGGTTACAAAGGCTCTGAATAGCCCAACATAAAATGCCAATTGGCTACAACGCTCATGATCTCTCTAGCTCACAAAGGATTACATTGTTCCATATATTCTGCCTCTGTATAGCCACCAAGTAGACTTCGACCGAACATCTCCATGTCGCAAGTCCGAACGCATATGCGGAAGCTTCTCTTGAACACCAAGGACTCCATGCCTCGGCACGTCCAAGCCAAGCTCCGCCTCAAGCCGATCATAACCTGACCTGCACATAAACTAGTAGGGGATTAGTACTTTCGTCCTCGCTTCGCACTGATCAAGACCCGCTCGCACCCAAACCAAACACTAAATCATTTAGTAAACATGCATCTTAATTTGTTATCTTGCTAATTAGCCTTAGGGTCAGTTTCATGGCAATACTCATGCATACATACTTATCATCATGTGTCCGATACCGTATTCCTGCAGCAGATACAGTTAGACATAATCTGAACATAAACATAGTGATCGTGCACATCACGTCCCATATTGCCTAGTCTGCACGGGTTAGAACTTAACATAAGCAAACATACGATTCGTATCAACCGACCAATTATAAACGTAAGCATATGCATAATGGGTGGCAGGCCCTGCGCCTGCACCCAGCTCTCATCTCAGCCCACCGGCCCTAACTATATGAAGGTCACGGTGTTTCGCACCGTAATGGACTTGGCATCTCTTATGTGTAAGCCTACAATCGCTTCGATACGGGTTGCTAGCCCAGTATCCAAAGGATCCCAAACTTACGGATATCATAGCTTATCACAGCACTGGACGGTCGCAATCGATCCGAATGTTGTGCACCATAAATACCACACATAATTCCCTCCTAGGCCGAACGGTCCCGGCGCCCCGGCGTAACCGTTCGAGGGAAGCCGCACCCGTGCATGGACAATCCGAGTCCATTGACCATGTAATACGCGCCATAGCATACAAGTCATACATTCCAATCCATCTCGCGTTCCATAACCTAATCCACCATTCATATGGGGAGCTCTGTCGGCGTTATGCCCCAACACATCCATATTGATACACGACGCCCAACGGCTTAGTCGTCTCGTGCTCATAATCACGCGTCCCGTTCATAATGTTATTCGTATAGCCTACTTCCGTATTTACTTAGTCTTTTTGTAGCTTAAGTGCACAAAGGCACGTTCAGCATCATAATCAATGTTCTATGCCTAGAGTTCAATGTTCTCGGAGCCGTGAACCTGATGCACATCTCGATGTTGTCTTTCAATGTTCTACCATCATGCCCTATCGCGACTCGTGCACTTGATGCACGTCACTTCAATTGTTCGATTGTTCAATGTTCTATCTTAGTGTTCGACACATACTCAAACCTTTCGTAGCCGAGCCACGCTCGCTAAATCGATAACATCTTACGCATACCATAACATATTTTATTAAGACGTGAAGGAATAGGGAGAAAGAGTCAAGAACCCGCCCACCTTAAGCCGATACGCCTTGCCGTTTCGCTGAGTTGAAGCATCTCGCTTCCATAACTCGATCGCATAGCTAACTCTCGAACTTAGCCATTCCTTTGAACTACTCGGTTGATTTAGCCTATCGCGCCCATGCCACAATCCGTTGCAGGCCTCGATTTGGTTTCACGGACACTTTATTGCATAAGGCAAAATGCCGACCTCTTATCGTCCAGCGTAAAAGCATAGCCTGCACACCAGATCAACTAAAATCAGCACTTGCTCGACGAGACTTATCCTTGCATCGATTCGATTTATAGATTCCAACCGACTCAAAGCTTACCTTTGGCCAACATAACACTTGCATCGATTCGCATCGATACCTCATCGGGTCAACGCAACTCTTCGAGTCAACGACTCATCGAAATGCACCGATGCGGAGCGGGGCATTACAGTTAGTGCAGGACACGATGATGGTCTAGAGACACAAATAGGCCAAGAGTTTATATCCTAGAATCAATCCTAAGGCAAGAATAGAAAGACAATCATAAAGAGATTATGTTGCACAAAGTAAATGAACGTGTTCATTTTGTATGGGTGAGCGAGGAGTCACTCCACCAATATAGTTGAGTACTGACACCCACACAGTGTTTATGTGTAGGCACAAGTAGAAGCTCGTTGGCACGGAGCTCGCTTGGATGCGTCGAGGCATGGAGTTCCTTGGCAATTTGAGGCATGTGATCCCAGTGAAAACTAGACTTATACGAAACATAATGTATGGACATCGCCTATCCGAAGCTTCCGCTGGCCTACTCAAATTGTATTGAGAGATGAGAGAGAGCAGAGTGACTTGTAATATGAGAAGAGTGAGCTTGAGTGATTGTAATCTTGACCTCACACAACATTATAGTCTTTGTTTCAATATCAATAAAGAGCATTTTGAATGACTTGTGTTTTGCTTTAAATTTTTGCTGCTATTAGTCAATATTTCTGCTTGGAATTTCTGTGCGATGACCCTGTCGCTTAGCCTGTAATCGGCTGTGATGAAACCTGCCTTGCATGAGCAAAACCTAGGCTTACGCGGCATCATGCCTTAGCGAGGACGATCGCTCATATGGGAGAGGGGCGTGATATGCCGCCCGCTAGTGTGCCACCCTGTATGCTGCCGTGCCGCCCGCGTCCCGTACGACTTTTCCGCCGGCTGCTCCGTGCGTGCTAATGCTTCCCGCCGACCGTCTCGCGCGTCCCGTGAGGCCTCCCTGCGTGCGTGCGACCCGAGTCCGAGGCCTCCCCTCGGTACTCCTTCTCCAATCTTTCGGTAAACTTTATGCCAAAGGTTCTGCTCTTTTTCAGAATAGAGAATATGAGAGAAACCAACTTTCTGTCCGACCGAAATTGACAGAATGAAGCTCTGTCAATTCGAGAATAATTAGTTTCCTAATTAAGTTCATGACTGTTATTTGAATTAATTAAATCTAGGGATGCATAATGGTAGACTATTATTGCTAAATAGTAATATCGATACCAATATAATCGTCAAATTAGTTTTATAATTATTCAGAATAAATAATTAGTCTTATTAATAATAAAAACTATAATTAGTTTGTTATTAAGTTATAGGCAAAAAGAGGTTTTTAGGAAAAAACGTTAGTTATGATTCTTTAATAACTCATTTAATTACTCGTGTAATTAAAATGTTTCTAATTAATTATTAATACAAAATACTTTTTTGTAATAAACTCGCTAAAAGATATAGTTAGCTTTAGTCTCATTAAAATAAGGTTTTAGATGGTATTTAATTACTACCTTAAATATGTTTCTAAAATATTAGGTATTATTAATGATTCTCGTAGTATTATAACTATTAAAATGGTTTTTTCTTTATATTTAGAAATATCTATTAAAAATAATATAGCTAATTTATGTAAATAAGACACTATTTAATTTCAAAAGTATTTTCAATTTTTTTTGTATAAGTAAATGTAACTAGAGTATTAGTTTATGAAAAAACCATTTATTATTTGCTAATAAAGAAAATATAATATTTCTTGCATTATTTATAAAAAAATATAATAGTTTTATTAGAAAATCGTTTTTACCAAATATTATACGTGGTTAAATGTATTAAAATAATTATAGTTTATTCTTCTATAAAGTATAAGCATTGTTAATAAAATTGATTGTAAAGTCGTAATTGACGTTATTAATTAAAACCCTTAGAATGGTATCTAAACCAGATTTATTAAATTAGTGTAGATTCTAGGGACGAAGTTGTAGGAACGAAGTCGTAAAGCAGAATACTCTAGAGGGGAGTGAATAGAGTAGGCTACGGAATATTGCTAATTAAAAACTTGTTAGCAGTTAGATCACAGAAATAATATTAATAATCACAAAGTAATAACTATAAAGAAAAGGGTTCAGAAGGAAAACGCAAACACAGCGATTTATACTGGTTTTCCTCTTGTAAGGACTAGTCCAGTCGGAAGAACTCTAGCTTTCAATTGAATCCACTATTGGAAAATCTCGCAAGTTTTCATACGAAGTCCTTGCAACTTCTACAGATGTGAGCTTTGATACGAAAAATTCGACCAACTTCAGTTTTGAAGAGTTTTTCTTCAATCAAGCTTCTGATTATAATTTCTCTGAAATCTTCTAGACCGTATCGTACCGACAAATTGACTAGAGATTTATAAATGGCTTGGGATTTGAAAATAAAAACTTTTTAGAAAACTTTTTGGAAGAAACGTAAGCTTTAGAAAAGAAGAGATGAAAGTGAATGAGTGATTTGAAATGATCATTATTCCTCTCTATTTATAGTTTTTCCAAAGACAGAACTCTGGCAGAATTCGGACAGAATTCAGACAGAACTCTTTATAATAATTCGCAACTGAAGGGAGACCAAGTTCAAAAACCAACGTTCACATAACGTTCACCTTGGCCGAACTCTGGCCGAGTTCTGTCAGGGTTGATCAGGTTTATTTTAAGAAAATATTTTTGGGTTTTCTTAGAAAACCTTCAAAAGCTTTTGTAAATAAGAGATGTTTTTCAAAACATAGGTCATTTTTTAAAACGATTTTGGATAGCCTATTTGCCAGTACGACTTTGTGTACAATGTATTCCTAGACTCAATAAAGGTAAAAATTATATTGCATAAAGAAATACAGTCTCGAGTGACAAATATAGCTTCGGTCTTAAACTGAGTAGATATTCGATCTTGGTCAGTGTCAAGTGTCCAAAACGTCTAGTAAACATCTGAGTTGTTTCGTATATCGAGACAGAGTTTGATCAATTATTAAAGTCAGGTTTGACCATGACCAATGGGCCAATAATCTCTCCCATTTTGATAATTGACAAACCTTGACCGATATAACATCTTTGGTTTTTATCAAAACAAATTGTACTGATATAATGTACCAAAAAAATGTTTATATAGATTATTCATATCCTGTATTCTTAAGATGAAAGATGTTAGATCTTATTTTTCCTCCGTTGTCACTTAGCAAAATAATTGCAAAAGAGAAAGCTCCCCCGCAATATATGCATAAGTAATAATCAGTGAAGAAACACAAAATATGGATATATAAAAATATCACAGGCATGGTATAAATGTCACAGACAGTAAAGAAATATGATAAGCAGAAAATATTTCACGGACAGTTTAAATGGAAGCATAATAAAAGATAATGCTATGAAAAAAATGTTAAACTGAATAAAATATGCTGAAGAAAACATATCACATGTCCATCAGATAAAAAAAGTCACAATAGAAAGCATAACCAAATAAGAGTACTGATACTAGCTTAGAATGTCGGAGCATTTCCAAGTAAACAAAGACAATAGCATCAGTCGCAAAAGTACGACAAATAACATATCATCCTTATCGTCATCATCATCATCTGTAGTACCAGCATGTCCACCATATCCGGATGGACCAGCTCCAGATGTGCCAGCTCTAGAGGTATGTGGAGTAGCACCAGAAGTACGATACTAATCGTAAGTGTTCCCTGGCTGGAACAGAGAGTGGACCGTCTCATCCTCAATGCGGTAACCAGATACAGTAGGGTCTCTAGGAAGAGAACTGGCAGAATGACCCGTCTGAGCAAATCGAAGATTGACAAACGAGTTGGCAATAGCTTGGAATCAAGTCACGTCATGGAACTCATGTTCCCTGGAAGTGTCAACAAAAAAGTCGGCATATCCGAGAGGTGCTAATGAATACCCTCAAAAGTCATAGGGTAGGTCTGAGGAGGAACAAGTGCAGTAGGAGCAGATACAAGAGGTGGAGGAGCAGTGGCAATGCTACGACGAAAAAGCTTGAGAAACTTGGACTAAGGGTCCAGAGCACAAGTGGATAAGTCTATATTAAAATGCTGAAAGATGTGTGGGATAATCATCGCATAAGAAAGATTGTGGTCTCTTCCACGACATCTATCCATCATCTGGATGATAGTCTGAGGGATAGAAAAAGGAATCCCCTTAATAATGTGATAGAGGGCAGAGAGTTCTAGTACAGTAACATCATCTTTTGAAGTAGATTTGGAAAGAATAGTGGAATAGATGATGCAATGTAACTCGTAGTTAAACAAGTTCAAGTTATTAGCCTTGAACTTTCCAGGACGAGCACGTGCTGGCACATAAAGCTCATTCTTGAAATTAACAAGATTCGTGTCCTCGGAAAAGTCGAAGTCGGTGATATCATCGAGCGGGGAACCTTCGTTTGGAATACCAAGGATTTCTGCTAGCAATACATCATCGAACTCGATATTGATCCCGCCAACACGAGTTCTTGCGGTAAAACTGTCTAACACGAAGTTACAATAGAATAATCTAAAGGAATTAGTAGCTATAGGGAATTGTTGGGTAATGAGACGATATAACCCTAATGCCTCAAACAAAGGACGGTGATCTGGAAATACAGTCCATTTAATCGGAGCTCTAGTACATATAGTATGCATAGCAAAGTCGGCATACCAAAGCAATGATTGGTCATGAGTTTTGAAGTAAAACTCATCCGACACGCCGTCACCCGATTGGACCGAGGAAAAGAGGGAATCCATGTTCGGATCAGAAGACGATGCCTCTTCACTGGCATTAGTCTTCTTCCTTTTGAAAGGATTGAATCCCTTAGGCATTCTTTCCCAAAACTAGATAAACCTAATAATTTGAAAGTGGAGGAGAGAAGGAGTTATACCTTCCGAAAATCAAGTATGTTATAGAGGACGCGATTCTCCGCACGAATCCAAATTTGGATGGAACTCTCCACGTAGATTAGAAGAAATAAGTGAAGAAAAGCTAGGGTTTGGGGGGTTCTTCGGCTGCTGCTGCTGCTGTGACGAATTAGTTTGGAAGAGATGAAAAGGAGAAGGCCACGGGTTCTGACTTAAAAACGTACAGCACCAACAGAACTCTAGTCGAATTCAGACCGAACTCGAGCCGAATTGGACCGAACTCGAGCCGAATTTGCCTAGGGTTCTCTTGGGTTTTTTTAAAAGAAATTGTGGGCCATATCCTTTTCATCAACTTATTTCAAATATTTAATTCAAAGTTTAGTAATTTTAAACTTCAAATAATATAATTAATATTATTTTATAAATTAATTTTCTTTACTCAGCATCTGTTTCAGATTAGCTGTAGGAGTACTGTTCCAGCTAACGGGAGTTCACCGAAAATAATTAAGTACCGCTTTGCTTCGACCGTAGTCTGGTGACAAACATATTCTTTGTAGGCTTGTCTTGAAAATAGTTGAGTATTGAATAAACTAATTGATAAAACAAAATTAATTAATATTATTGACATTTAAAATTCTTAATTCTTGACGTAAATAATTGAAACGATCTTCCACTAGAGATTTTGTGAATATGTCAGCCAATTGATTCTGTGTGTCTATGTATATAAGGTCTATATCTCTATTTTGTTGATGATCTCTAAGAAAATGATGTCGAATCTCGATATACTTAGTATGAGAGTGACATAGTGGATTCTTAGTCAAATTAATAGAACTAGTGTTATTACAGAAAATGGGTATGTGTGTAATGTAATCCAAAGTCTTCTAAAGTTTGCTTCATCCACAAAATTTGTGCACAACAATATCCTGCGGTGATATACTCAACCTTAGTTGTTGATAGCGACAGAATTTTGCTTCTTGCTAAACCATGAGACTAAGGCTTTCTAAGAAAATGACATGTATCGCTGGTACTTTTTCTATCTACTTTGCATCTGGCAAAATCAGTATCAGAATAACCAGTTAAGTCAAATGACGTAGTTTTAGGATACCATAAGTCGACAGAAGAAGTACCTTTAAGGTATCGGAAGTTACGCTTAACCGCGAACAAATGTGATTCCTTAGGATGACTTGAAAACGTGCACACAAGCAAACACTAAACATAATGTCTGGTCGACTAGCAGGTAAGTACAGTAAGCTACCGATCATACCTCGATACTTACGTATGTCGACGGGTTTGCCTTGTTCATCAACATCAAGCTAGGTTGAAGTCGCCACTGGAGTACTAAAGTGGTTTGACTGCTTCCAGATCGAACTTCTTTAATAAATCTTTTGTGTACTTTGCTTAATTTGAACATCCCATTGTTGGTTTGTTTGATTTGCAGTCTGAGAAATTTTTTTAGCTCTCCCATTATGCTTATCTCAAACTCATTCTGCACATGCTTTGAAATTTTTGACAAAAGATTCATCAGTGGATCAAAAATAATATCATCTACATGATTTGAATCAAAAGAAGATTATTATTCAAAGATTTTATAAACAGTGTAGTGTCAACCTTTCCCTTTGAAAAACTATTGTCAAGTAGAAAAAGCTTAGACGATCATACCAAGCACGAGGGGCTTGTTTCAATCCGTATAAGACTTTCTTCAACTTGAAAACATAATCAAGATTTTTGAAATCAGTAAAACCTGGAGGTTGAGCTACATAAACTTCTTTTTAAAATCATTCAAAAATACGCTTTAATATCCATCTGAATAATTTAAAATTATAAAAACATACAAATGGACATAACATGCGAATGGATTCTAATATCGCAACTGGGACATAAGTCTCATCATAGTCGATACCTTCTTCTTAATTGTATCCTTGAGCTACGAGCGAACCTTATTACGAGTCACTAAAACCATTCTCGTTCAGTTTATTTCGGAATACCCAACAGATGCTAATGACGGATGATCAATGGACTTGGGAACAAGTTTTCAAACTTGATTCCGTTCGAATGGTTTAATTCCTCTTGCATAGCATCTAACCAAAAATTATCACTACATGCTTCTTCAATATTTTTGGTTCAAGTGTGAAACAAGCAACACACGAAGCTATATCTTTATGAGAGGAATGAGTACTTACACCCTTGGTAATCTCACCAATTACCAAGTCCTTTGGATGATCTTTCAAGAATCTCATCTCTTTTGGTATATCCTCAGGTTTGCTGGTTTCGGCTTCTTTGCTTGAAGACTCAGCTGGTGCTTGGTGTGAAGGTTCTGCATCTTTGTGTAAAGATTTTGCAGTAGCTGTACTTGGTTGTAATCACGTTTTCATTATCGTCATCGTCTAAATGTTGATTTAGTTCATCAAAATTGACATTAATTGATTCTTCGATGATCATGGTTCTCTTGTTGAAGACTCTGTACCATTTGCTCTTTGCTGCATAACCTAAAAAAATACCTTCATCGGACTTTTCATCAAATTTACTCATGTTGTCTTTAGTATTAAGAATAAAGCATTTACAACCAAATATTGAAATATGAAATAGTTGGTGTTCTATCAAACCATAACTCATAGGGAGTCTTCTTCGATATAGGTCGAATCAGAACCTATTGAGAATATAGCACACTATATTGACAGCTTCAGCCCAAAGATTAGGTAGACTAAACTGGTTCAACATTACTCTAGCCATTTCAGATAGAGTCCTGTTCTTAAGTTCCATAACTCCATTTGTTATGGAATCCTAGGACAGGAAAACTCATGCAGATAACCGTGTGTGTCACAGAATTGCTTAAACTTTGCATTCTCAAATTCCTCGCCATGATCACTATGAATATGAGTAATTATGAAACATTTTTCATTCTATACTTTCTTGCAAAAGGTGAGAATTCTGACAAAGCATCGTTCTTGCGTGCAAGAAAATATACCCTTATGTATTAAGAGAAATTATTTACAATGACAAATATATATAACTTACCACCTAGACTAGTAATCCTACTAGGTCCATATAAGTCCATATGCAACAATTGTAGAGGTCTAGTGGTACTTACAGCATTCTTGGATTTAAAGACGGATCGGTAGCTCTGTTCTTTTCACATTCGCTACATACCGTATCCTTCTTGAAAGATATGTCCGGTAAGCGCGTACCAACTTCTTTGTGGATAGTTTTAAAATTGTGTCCATGTTTGCATGACCGAGTCTCATATGCCATAGTTGACTCTCAATGCTATTAGCCATCAAGCATCTACCTGCTTTGTTAGTATCTTCTAACAGATAGAAAACATATATGTTGTCTTCCCTGATACCTTCAAAGATAGTACTACCAGTTGAGCTATCAACTATAGTACATTTGTCTTTGACGAAGTTAATACCATAACCGTGATAAGCTAAATGGCTTATGCTGAGCAGATTATGTTTTAACTCGGTAACTAGACAAATATCTTTAATCACAGGATAGGGAGCCTTACCAAAGTCACCGATACCGATTATGTACCCTCTTAAATTATTACCGAAGGAGATGCATCCTTCTTTATTCTTCTTTGACAGTGTTGTGAATAATGATGTATCACCAGTCATGTGTCGTGAGCAACCGCTGTCGAGGATCCATTTGCTTCTAGCATGCGAAGGGCGTTCCACCTACAAAATAGTTTGCAGATAAAACTTTTGGTACCCATTTCTTGTAGGGTCCCGACATGTTAGTTTTTGGTATCCATGCATAAACGTTTAGATATACTAACTTTTTGATTCTACATGCAGAGGATATATGACAAATGAGGCCACAATAATGACATTTTGTATGTTGAGTGTTGAAAGTAGTGTGAGGTGCATGATTGGTAGGTTTTAGTTTTCTAGTATAAAAAATGCATGCTTATTAGTCTTCTTGGGCATAGGTTTGGTATGGTTTGGTCTGACAGTGTTTGGTTTGGGTGTGTTCCGATGATTCGGTAATTGACACGTGTTAGAATAGGAAGCAGCAACTTCAGGCCATTTTTTTAAACTAATTTCTAACTTTTTGGAGGTGATATATAATCTAGTATAGTCAGATGTAAGTGTTTCCATTCTGACTTGTGCACACTGGAGATTCTTTCTCTCCTTAGATAGGTCTTCCTTTAGTTGGATGATAGTTTGGTCTTTTTCTTCGGATAACTTGATAGTCTCGTGTAACAACAGCTTAATAGAAGAAAGCTCACCACTCAATAGAAGAATTATTATTTCTAACATCAGCTAGTTGGTCGGTAAGTCTTCCTATCTCACCTTTGTACTCTTTAAGTACCTTCTTAGAGGTTTTTGCAGTTTTCTGTAGTCATTTAACAGGTCACTGAAAGCCTCTTCTAGTTGCTCAAAGGTGAAATCATCATAAGGGTCAAACAGAGGATTAGTGGTTACCTGATTGTAAGCCATCAAGCATATATTTGTAGCGTCATCCGATTGTTTGTCTTCTGAATCGCTGGCTTCGCTCTCATGCCATATGCTTGTATTGGCATACTTCCTTGATGTAGATATCTTCAGGTAGCCTTTGTCTTATTTGCTGCTTTTTCTTGTTGATGATGATGCTGTTGGACAATATTTCTTCATATGTCCTTTCTTCTTACATCCGTAGAAAATAGAATTTTCCTCGTTGTTGTTGTCATTGCTGTTGCTTGTTCTTCTGTTAAATCTCATAAACTTTTTGAATTTTTTTTACCAAAAGAGCTTGATCTTCAGAGTCAGAGTCGCTGTCGTCAGAATCATCTTCGACAGTTCTTCTATGTTGAGCCTTGAAAGCAATTGACTTCTCTGACTTCTCCTTTGGTGTAGCAAAGTCTTGAAGTTCTAATTCATGAGTGAGTAGCTTACCCATGAGTGTTTCTAGAGACATTGTTGAGAGGTCGTTTCCTTCAATGATTGCTGTAGCCTTTGGAATCCAGTTCTTCGTGAGAGCTCGTAGAAGTTTGTTAATCTTCTCATGGTTACTGTATTCCTTGCCTAATGAAGACAAATGATTTATAATATCCACGAATCTCGTAAACATATGAGTGACAGATTCATTTGGCTTCATCTTAAACGCCTCGTACTCTTGAGTAAGTCTGCTGATCTTTGACTCCTTGACTTGTGTTGTTCCTTCGTGGGTTACTTCGAGAAGTTTCCACACTTCATTTGATGCTGTGCAAGTCGACACCCTGTTAAATTCAGTTCTGTCTAAAGCACAAATAAAGCGTTAATAGCACGTGCGTCAAGACTGGCCTTTTTCTTTTTTATCTTCAGTATATTTATCATGGGATTTTTCAACTAAAACTCCCTCAACAGTAATACGAGGAGACTTTTTGTAGCCATCAACAACTATAGACTATAAGTCAGAATTAAGAGATTTTAAGAAGAAACCCATTCGTGTTTTCCAATAAGTGTAGTTTGTGCCATTAAACAGTGGGGGTCTGTTTGTGGCTTGGCCTTCACTTGTGAATTTCACAGTTGCCATGTGTAATGTTGTGATCTATATAATAATTAAATATAACTGCAGTTTTACCTTGCTTTACCTGTATAACCCGCTCTGATACCAATTGTAGGAACGAAGTCATAAAATAGAATACTCTAGAGGGGGTGAATAGAGTAGGCAGCAGAATATTGCTATAAACTTGTTAGCAGTTAGATCACAGAAATAATATTAATAATCATAAAGTGATAACTGTAAAAAAAGGGATCAGAAGGCAAACACAAACACAACAATTTATACTGGTTTCCCTCTTGTGAGGACTAGTCCAGTCGGAAGAACTCTAGCTTCCAGTTGAATCCACTATTGAAAAATCTCGCAAGTTTTCATACAAAGTCCTTGCAACTTCTATAGACGCGAGCTTTGATACGAAGAACTCAACCATCTTCAGTTTTGAAGAGTCTTTCTTCAATCAAGCCTTTGTTATAATTTCTCTGAAATCTTCTAGATCGCACCGTACCGGCAAATTGACTAGAGAATTGTAACTGACTTAAGATTTAAAAATGAAATCTTTTTAGAAAACTCTTTGGAAGAAAAGTAAGCTTTAGAAGAGAAGAGATGAAAGTGAATGAGTGATTTGAAATGATCAGAATTCCTCTCTAGTTATAATTTTCCAAAGACAGAACTCTGGGAGAATTCGGACAGAACTCTTTGTAACAATCCGCAACTGAAGGGAGACCAAGTTTAAAAACCAACGTTCACATAACGTTCACCTTAGCCGAACTCTGGCCAAATTTTGTCAGGGTTGGTCAGGTTTATTTTAAGAATTTTTTTTGGAAGTTTTTTGAAATCCTTCAGAAGCTTTTGTAAATAAGAGATATTTTTCAAAACATAGATCATTTTTGAAAACAATTTTGGATAGCCTATTTGCTAGTACGACTTGACGTACAATGTATTCCTAAACTCAATAAAAGTAAAAATTATATTACATAAAGAAATATAGTCTCGAGTGGCAAATATAGCTTCGATCTTGAAATGAGTAGATATCGGATCTTGGTAAGTGTCCAAGTGTCCAAAACGTCTTAAGTAAACATCTGAGTTGTTCCGATCGAGACAGAGATTGATCAATTATTAAAATTAGGTTTGATCATGACCATTGGGCCGACATAAGTCAGAGGTCGTTTCCTGTCCCCTTACACGCATCGGAAACTAACGCAAGTTCATATTTATTCAAACTTGTGTTTTAGTTAACAATTAAACTCATTGCATCGTAGGACTATTGTATCGACACTTGATCCACGGGATCCTTCTCGGACCTAAATTGATTACTTGATTGACTCATTGACTCAGGATTTTGTGTCACTTCCGCTTTTCTAATTTAGGATATTTTAGTCATTGTGTGATACTTTTGAATTTTTGATTATTTTATTATTAAATCGATTGGTGTTTTAATTTTGAGTAGTGCTTTTGGTAGTAAAATATGGTTTAACCATAAATAACCTTGATTAGAGACTAACCATGTGATTAGAATCCAATTTAGCTAATTAGATTTCAATTTAGAGCATTAGTCCTTTTTAGGAAACAAATTAATGTATTTTTAGGCTATTTTAGCATGTAGCATATTGGCCTTTTTGCTAATGGACTTTTGTTAAACTCTAGATGAATTGTAGCCCATCCTAAACCCTAACCTAACCCTAGCAAGCCCTCTTGCAGCCCAAACAATAGTCCCCCTCTTTATGTGCATATGATAGTAGACACCTATTTGTAAAACCCTATAAATTATCCTTCTAATAGCCTATTTTCCTCAATTCTTATCCAAATCTATCCAAATGAAGTGCGTTGCGATCGTTGGGAGGAGAGGAACTTTCTGGAGACTTTCTAGCGAGGAATCGGAGGCATTGGATCAGAGAAAAAAGGCATCGATGCGTTTGGAGGCTCGTTTCATTGAGATATTGACTCTCAATAGGTAAACTAGGCCTGTCAATGGTAGACCGAAAATCCGTATCCGATCCGTATTCGAACCAAAAATATCCAAAATTTTGGATGCGGATACGGATTCGGATATCATATCGGATATTTATCGGATATCGGATGCGGATACGGTAAGTGTCATATCCGAACCAATAATATCCGAACCAATAATATTTAAATTATTTAATAAATTTAAAATGATATTTACTACAAATTATGTTTTTGAGCCAAAACTTATTGGAAAGTGTAGATACTTCAAACTATATTTTTCAGCCACTTTAAGTGGTTTAGATCGGTACCATAGGGTTGAACATAAATTTTCAGCAACATATATACTACAATATATTTGTCATATCATATATAAAGAGTTAAAACGTTTTGGTTGTCACCTTGCAAGCGGCTGAAAAATATAGTTTGAAGTATCTACCCGATCTAAATCAGCAAGGTGACAACCAAAATATTTTAACTCATTTTTTTCTTCCTTTTTTAATATTTTTTTAGTAATCTTATTGGATAGGATATTATCCGATATCCGTTAAAATTATTGGTAACGGATATGGTAGCCAAAAATTATATCCGATCGGATATCCGATAGTTATCGGATATATCCGATAGATAATGGTTCGGATATGGTAATGACAATATCCGACCAATAAGCTACCATTGACAGGCCTAAGGTAAACCCCTTTAAACACCAATAAATTCTGATTTTTCTTCGTAGATGGATCAATCTAGGTACCTCGGACTTGTACATGTAGTTTGGTACGATTTTGTATCCGTTTGATAGGTGTATCGGGCACATGTTGGTGTATTGGAGCACGTGTTCGACAAAATACCTCTTAGAATCGAACGTTCATATTTTTTGATTCCATTTTCATGAATTTGTTGCTGTGTATATTTAAAACAACTTTTGTGAAGATAGATTTTGATTTGAACCATTTTTGCTGTCCAAATCGGACACGGACACGCGTGTACGGGACCTCCGTGCGTGTCCTGCTGCTTGAGTGTCATAACTCGACGCACAGGATACGGTTTCACATGAAATTTGATGGACATATGGGGACAACCTCTGCCCATGTGCTTCTGAAATTTCATGGGATTTCGTGGAGTGTGCACGAAGAAACCAAACCCGCAAGGGTTTGGCTGAACTGTGCGCGCGTACGGAAAACGCCACTGACATGGCCTTCGTTCGCAGATACGACACGACGAGGACACAAATCAGGATAATAGACACATATCCTTAGACCTAGGCTAGCCTTAGACTTGACCATGTGGCACGATGTGGCTTGTGTCGCGAGCTACGGACGTCCACACGCACCCACGAGGCCGCACGCGCGCGTGCGTTCTGCCTATGCACTGTCCTACAGTCTGAGTGTCAAAACTCGATGCGCAGAACACAGTTTTGTTTGAAATTTTGTGGGGGAACCTCTTCCCACGTGCTCGTGAAATTTTATGAGATTTTGTTGAGTACGCGCGAAGTTATCGCATCTGCACTGATTCGGCTGATATCGTGCACGCTGCGCACAACCCTCCCCGATACGCGTCTCGTGCGACGCGTGAACACCACATGGACATGTGTCAGGGTGGTGCACACCTAGACCTAGACCCCACCTAGCTACATGCATGAGCACAAGGCTCCTCGTGTTGTGTGTGGCGTTCTATTGAGCGCGACACGTGCCCACGAGCACTTGTTACACGCGCCTACGTGCCCGTGCGATACACACTGATTGGACACGATACGAACAAGGGTTCGACCCTATGAGTACCCGAGCATGACACATACGTGTATACCTTCGTGTTTGCCAAGTTTCACGAGTTCTAGTTGTGTATTTTGTAAATTGGGTATCGAGTTGGGTTTTGAATTCAGTTGGGTTTGTTTTTTAGTTGACTTTTAGGATGAGATTAAATTTCTGAGGTTTAACTCAGATTTTGGAGTTTGGAGTTAGGTTTAGTTTAGATTCTGAATGTTATTTTGTAGTTAGACTAATGGTTGCATTCAATCATATATATATATATATATATATAGTTTTTCTATATGTTATATAGTTTTTCCTTTGTATATATATATGTATCTATCTATTTATATATATAGTGTTAGTATATATACATGCTTATATATTTGGATATGGTTTATAGTTTCTGTTGTGTTTGGCATTGTTGGGGCAGCCTTGACAGCACCCAAACACACATATACAGCACACACCCTTTTTTTCTTCTCTTTCTATATATAAGTTATATATATACCCTATTTATATTCTTTAAATAGATATTTGTATATACCCTATTTATATTCTTTAAGTTGTTCTCAGTTTTAGCCCATACCAGTTGCCCCACACAACACAACAACAGTACACACACACACATGCTTTCTTCTTCCTTTGTGTTATATATATATATATATATATATATATATATATATATATATATATATATATATATATATATATATATATATATATATATATATAATTTTTTTTAAACACTGGCTGAAGCCTTCATTGAAACAGTAAGATAGGTTGGAACTAGGAGATAGCCCAAGTTCCTACAAGGTGCGGGTGGGACCCTTAACACACATCCTGACATGACGCGTCATTAACCAAAATTTGTTTTTTTTTGGAATTATCCAAACAGAAATTAAAAATATTTCGAATTTTTGAAATTTGAAAAAGCTGGGCGTACAGCCCTGAGGCGGTGTAGGCTCGAAGCCCGAAGGGGCTAGCACACGCCCCAATGACACGCGGCCCGAAGGGAGCGGGCGCCCTACCCGAGGGGGCACTGCTCGAGGGGGGGCGCGCTGATCGAGGAAGCCTCGCCCCCCCGGTGCGACACTCGGATCCGGGTGGGCTCTGACGGGGGAAGCTGGCCTAGAGCGGCGAGGACAGAGGCGTTATGGAGGGGAGGCTGGGGCCGGGAAGCTCCGGCGGGGGAGGTCGGGAAAGCCAGCTCGAACGTCGGCGGAGGGGACGACGGCCGTCGGGGCGGCTGGGCTGTGCTGGAAAAGAGGAAGGAGGGAAGCAGAGGGGGAGAGCAGAGAGGGGGGGGATCGACCTCGACCTCGACCTCCAGGGGGTTGGACGACGGTCGGGAGGGGGTGAGCTGGGAGGGCCCGAAGACGGAGACTCCGACGGAGGAGGCCGGAGAAGGAGATCGGGAGGGGGAGGGGAGGGTAGATACGGGAGCTGGGGCTCGACCGCTGGCCCGCTAGGGGAGACTCCGTAGCGCGTATCGGTGTGCGGACGGCGGGGTCGACGACGCCGTAGACGTCGAGGATGGCGCTAGGGCGGGGGAGAAACTCGCCGCAGACGCCGAGGAGGGCGCCAAAACGGGGGAGAAGCTCGCCAAAGGCCACCGCACGAGGGCGGCGAAGAAGCACGCTGAGGGTCCGTCGACCGACGCCGAGGAGGACGGCTGGACGGAGGAGAAGGTCGCCGAGGGCCACATCGCGGAGGGCTGTGATGCGGCCACCGTCGCCCACGAGGGGGGGCCTCGGACGCCTGAGAGAAAGTCGGCGGGGCTGGGCGAGCGGAGGCGAGAAACACTTCTGGGCCGTCGGGAGCCGGTGGGAGTGAGGGTTTCGGCCACAGGAGAGTGGAAAACGCAGGGGAGGGGGGCGCCACCGTGGGAGGAGGAGCGGCGAGGGGAGGAGACGCCAGCCAAGAAAGCGGAGCCGCCAGAGGAGGAGACACAGGAATGAGGAGCGCGTCAGGTGGGTCGCGGCTCTGACCTGGCGGAGGGCAAGGGGGTGGAGGACCACCGACGACGGAGGAAGACCAGCCGCCCGGCGTCCCGCCCGGTGGCACCGCCTGGGACGTCTGCGACGGAAAGGATGGTGGAAGGGGAGAAGGGAGGGGATAGGCCGCACGGCAGGAAACCGCCCGGCCAGGGGGGCACCGGCCAGCCAGGGTGGCGGGATGGTAGAAAAAAAGGAGGGAAGATGACCGCTGAGGGGAAAGAAGAGCCCCGGCGTCGCGGACAGGACAAGGGGGCCGCTCGGCCACCAGAGCCACCCGGCCACCAGAGCCACCCGGCCACAAGGGGGCTAGCGGGGGCAACGGCGAGTAGAGGGAGAAGCGCCGACGGACGGAGCCCCTTTCCCTTTCGCATCCTGTATGTATATATATATATATATATATATATATATATATATATATATATATATATATATATATATATATATATATATATTTGAATGTATATATCTATTATACAAAACACAAAGGTTTTTGAATCCTAGGGCTGACTGTGCCAAGATAAAGAGTGGTTGGGATTTAATCTTGGTGAATCAACGGTTGTGGGGTTTTATGGGGAAGAGCATTATTGGGAGTGGGGTTTTATGGGGAAGAGCATTATTGGGAGTGGAATTTTATGGGGAATCCAAAGATGGAGATTTAATATTTTGATGGTTGGGATTTAATATTTTGATGGGGGCCTCATAATGGTTGTGGATGAGCATTA
>JANAVB010029216.1:5811334-5819830 GCA_029216955.1 Iris pallida
CAGGATGACCTTCAACTTGATATATTATGTCCCATCCAAACTTGTTCCCTAGCATTCTTTTGACTTTACACAACTTTGGGTCAAATTTAGGCAATTAGATTATTTATTATAATTTCAGACCTAACTTCCCACGGGAGTTCGGGACTCAACATAAATCAAAACAATTCGACCCAATTATGGTTTTGACTCATTTTGAGCCTACGACGCACATGCTAAGAGTGTGCCATTCGATCGAGTCTCCATGTGCTATTTAATTACGAATGGCACAAGAGACTTATTGGTTGACTCTTAGAGTTCGATCAAATTAGAAAAATATATTTGGACCCTAACCTAGCCAACCCTACCTGGAAGGAAGCCATGTTAGGTTGCCATGACAGTATAATTATTATGGATTTATTTTGTAATGTTATACAGTTAATTAGATTTAAATAAAATTTTGTGTATATGATTATATTTATAATAGTCTAATATTATATATATATGGCCTTAGTTATGGTTAAGTTTAAGATACATATCGACTAGGAATTTTAGCACGGATAATGTAGTCGTGTATTTTGACTAGTCTATTACCCATGGTAGGGAAGGCCGAGCCATAGGTGTGTTCTAACTAGGAAAATCAGGCCAAGTTGCGACTTAACCTCCACCGATGATTTATTTATTTAATTATTAGATTATTGACTTTCTAGGAGACCCGGTTGTACCAATTTAGCCCCGACTTGACCCGAACCAAATTCCAATCTAAATAGACATGTAGTACTCTCAAATACCTTCATGTTGATATATATTTTGTATATATATATTTTATTAATATTAATATGTTTTTAATTTTGGAAAGTTTTTATTTATAGAAAGTGTCTACGTGTAATCCTTGTGTAATCCTTGTTGGCATTAGTTTATATTTGACCCAAAGTCCAACCCAAACCTATGTAGGCATTTTGGGCATTAATATATATTAATAAATATATATATTGTATATTTAATTTAGATTTAAATTGTATTTATATTTAGAAATCTAACTAGTTCCATATTAGGAAACCTTTTATTTAAATCCTCAATCAATCAATTAGCCAACTCATCAAATAACCAAATCAATCCATGTGGACCCCACATATGACCAACCAAAGATTATTTTCATATAATTTTCGTCCAAAAATAAATCCCTACATTGGCGGGCCATGTCATGCATGGAAACACCCTCCTACATATATAAACTCAACCCATAGGCCCATATATATATATCAACCCTTATCAAAATCCTAACCCTAACACCAAAAACTCTTATTTATTACCCAAGAGCAGCTCTTTTACCATTAATTTCGAAAATAGCATCCCCTCCCCTCTACTACGTCATTCCCTCCATCACATAACTCATCCTCCTCTATAAAGGCTCCTTTTTTCATCCTTCTTCCATCCAAACTCCACCAAACCAACCCTAAAAACTCTATCTTCTCCATCCAACCATCTAGAACTATTGCCAACCCCTCCAAACTCATCAAGAGAGGAGTATCAAACAAGAATAGTAATAAAGGTGGGAGCTTTAGCAAGGAGAAGCCTCCAGAACCCAACTAGCAAGGACTTTTGGTAAGAAACCCTAATTTTTTCAACTCAAACCTATGCTATAAATCTGTAGAAATTATGGTATTAATTATGTAGAAATAGTATTTTGATGTCTCTTGAGTAGTATTTTTACCCATAAAAGTTTCATGAATTATGATAGCTATTTTCATGTTTCGGTAGAGCCAGAACTTACCACGTTGTGAAGGAACTATAAGTTTCTGTAGGAATTTTTTAAAACTAAATTTTATGTAGGTTAATATATTTAAATTAGGAATTTTAAGCATACTTTCACGAATTTATCAATTTAATTCTGGTCGGGAAAATTATACGTCAAAACTAGTCATTTTTGGGTGATTTGTTAACCTAGAAGATTCCAAACCATTAGTACCATGAAACCCTTGCATCAAAATTTCAAATTCTAATATTTAGGCCATTTTAATTCTATTTAAGTTTTATTTTTGAGGTTTTTTATAATTTTAGATAATTAATGAAGTTCTAGACAAATTTCGGGTATACTAGTCGACCCGATAGACAACTAGTAGTATAATTCTTTAGAAATATAAATTCTAGAAATTCTAAGATAAATCTATAGAAAAATAGTTTAAATAATATTCTTATTATTTTTATATGATTTTTAAGTATATGATTGAAGTAGCAACATAACTGACTAATTTGGAGTTGGAAACCCAAAAATTGTGTTCGGTGTTTCATGGAGCATGTGTGTGATTGCATGGGTCTAAAGGGTTCCACGAGAAATTGAATATAACCTTAAAATGTTATCTTGACTAATTAAGTCATATTATAAGTTCATGAGTAGTGGGTTAATTTAGTTAATTAATTATCTAGGAAGTCGGGTTCCGGCGACGTTGACGCGGGAGCGACGTTTCAGATTCATAGCGCGACACCAGGCAAGTACACCTTGCCAACTCTACAATATTTACATGCTTTCCTATATTTTTAGTATTTCTTGCTTGTTACATATCTCTCTTATTTTTTCTCATGATTCTTTCTAGTTACACGTGCACGTAGATTTTGATTTTTCTTTCTATACTACTTGTTCTATCTTTCCTATCTTGTTCATGTCTAGTAATAGTATTGATATGCATGTGCCATATTTCTCCTGACCTATTTGACTTGGACTTGACCTTAGTCTGAATTTCGGTACTTGATTGACTTGACCCGATCATAATCGTTTAATTTGACCCTGACCTGTTATTAGACGTGACTATACCTGACCACCTCGTTCGTGAGCTCCCATCGAGTACGAATGAGCCTTAATATAGTTAGAGATTCCCCATCGGCTGCTGACTATAGGACCGTGAGCTCCCATCGGGCTGCGGTTATCCCGACTTACTATTAGTCACGCTTGATAGCACTATCTTTGACGGTATGCCATTTATGCTTATTCTTTAGTCTCACATTGTTCCTTGTACCATTTTCTATTTTCTCGCATGTTATTTACTGTACAGTAGGCATGTATATTATGTGTCTTGCTAGTCCTCTGAGGACCTGGTAATCTCTCCAGGTATTAGATAAAGGTATGGTACACTTAGGGAGGATAATTGCTACACCAAGACTACATGTATATTTAGTTGATATTTTATCGTTCTCTTTCGTGATTAGATTTTGTCCTATATTAGATTACTTTGACATTTGTTGCTGTATAGCCTAGTTTTACAAGCTTTATCTTTCATTAGAAGCTTGTTCAAGATAATTACATTAGAGTCTGGTCCACTTTATTGTATATTATCTTTTTTTGTTACTTATAGTAATCGGTTTGCTAATGTCTGACCAGCATTAGTTTACTTGGTTTATACAAGAGTTTATCTTCAGTGGATTGAGATATTTGTAATTGAATGGATAGATTGTTTTAGAAAACCAGACAGCTTATATGTATTCGAGCTGGGCTGGAGTCCTCTCGATGCGTAGCTGGCATGTATACGTATCCTAGTCCTACATATTTTGGGACTGGGGCGTTACAATATTACAGGTGATGAGGAGGAGTTCTGCCCTACCTATTATGGCACTGACTTAGATGACACCGGTTACTTGGACCCTCAGGAGGATCCAACAGTTGCTGAGGACTTGCCCATTATCTAGTTTAGACTTTTAGACTAATTTCTTTGTTTAGATGTTTATCTTTGAGACGTACTTCGGTTATTTGGATTTTGATGTTGTTTAAACATCCAAACTTATTAACTTTCAGTTATAGTTTTCTGTTGATAATTTAACCATCTTTTATTCCTTTATTCCATCTTAGATTATGTGATTGAGTTGTACCTTTTATGTTGTCCTCCTTTTGGAGAGTATATCATTGTACAAGTACAGTCATATATTGTTAGATGTTGTGACCTAGGACAATGTTCTACCACCAATACTGCAGCGTAGGCTGGACGTACCCACTTCTCGTGCCCTTACACTGGGTGCGGGTCGTGACATATTTTTAGTGGTGGCCCATGCAGGCCGAGATTCGCATTCGTACGATATCGTAGTAGCGCAACGACTTAGTTGTACTACTACGAGCCTGCTATAGAGTATAAAGTAAGGTGTTAGAATGAGAGGATACTCAATCACTGTTAGAATTTTTTGAGAGATTCCTGGGACGACCCTTGAGAATCTTATTTTGAACTTCGATTTGAAATCCTTTTTTCTCTTGTTTCGATTCACCCATGCTCCTTGTTATGGAATTTAATTTTGATTGATTCATTGTTGAATTTTGAATCTTGATATTAGTTATTGATTTTGATTTTGTATATTAAGTATTCTTTTTGGAATTTAGGGTATAACCTGATAACATACTTGATAAGGACAGTGAGAAAGGTAAATGTCTACTTTATTTATGGAGTTAGAATTTATCGCAGTCATACTGACTAGTGTGACAAGGACGTAGAGCCTGATTTAGATATACTTATCCTAGTTATGGAATCAAGATTTTTTTGCAGCCATACAGGGTAGTGTGGTAAGAATTCTAGATAACATGATTAAAGGGTGTATACCTTAGTTACTGACCCTATCGTTTATTGCAGCTATGCTTACAGGCGTAGCAAAATTCTGACAACATGATTTCACGAAGACGTGTATGGTATCAGATATATTTTAAATTGGTTCATTTCTTTTGAACAGATGAGGAAGAATAGATTTTATCATTATTTCCTTCTGCTATTATTTCCTTGTATACCATTTTTTTTTATCTTAGTTAACTTTGTCCCAATTACATCAATCATCTATCTCGTATCTAATTCTGTCATCTATACCTTGAAACCTTTGAATCTCTATATCTTTTTACCTTGAAAAGGTCGAGAAAGTAACGTAAATAATCTAGCTCAGAAAGGATGTAACTTGTTATCATATGGTAATCTTGGTAGGAATATAATATAATGGACCTTGATATAGAATTTTGAGATAGAGATGTGGTAAAGATTGGGAATGAAATCAAGTGATCAATATTATCAATTAGAAATGATCACACATAGAGAATATTTTGGATATAAATAATTCATAGATGTATTTCCTAACCGATGAGGATATTCGAGGTCAACTTAGTTTTGAGAACTTGAATATTTTTTGTCATTGATTCTTGAGACAAGGCTATGATGTTAAATTTATGGATTAGTAACGGAGAAGAGATTTTAACTGTATGAGATGATGATACGAAATTGAACCAGATATTATAAAAAAATGGCTAGGAACAGAGAGAACAAAGAAATTTTGAGTTATAGAAATTTAAAGATTTTGTGAAAATTTAAATTTAAGAAGAATAGTATTTGAAGGTGTACGTTGAAGGAAATATGAAGGTTAATTTTATATTAGAGAATAAGTTTTATAAGGCCTAGTGGTTTTAGATTGAATAACACGAGGAGAGTAATTTGAACAAGTTCAAGGATTTCATAAAGCTTGATTTAGAGATTTTGGATCCAATTTAGGACAAGGAGGAAGAATTTGGAATTATGATGATTAAGTGGTTAGTGTTGATTCCTAATAAGAAGGGTACGCTTCATGGGAAATGTTTTGGAATTTAGGAATTAAGCCTATGGTGATCATGACATGATCAAATCTTCATGACGGCAGAGTATAATTTTGGTGGTAGTCGTATAAAGGTTGATTTTCATATTGGGACTTATGAGATAAAAATATGATTGGAAAATGATGACTAGATAAACTTGATAGTATCAGAGAGAGATGATTAACTTGACTTTCCTATGAAACCTTGTCATTTATTTTCCCTATCAAAAGGAGGAAATTGACTTACTTCTATATCCTTGCATCATGCTTTAAGTTTTTAATATCATTAAATCCTAACTTTCTTGGTTACGACCAATCGACTGTGGTTATCTTTTCTTACCATATTAATATCTTGGGTGGTACTCAATTGAATTAAATTTAAATTGTGACCTGGATTTCCATCCTTGGATGCTCGTTCTCAGACTTTGATGTCCTTGTTCCCCATCTTACCCAAATCTTGATTTACCCAGAAATTGATCAACTTAGATCGTATCGAGACTAAGTTTTTTCCATATATATGTCGTGATTGGATTTCAATGCTATTAACACTCGTGCTTTAAACTTTCAATTTTGATCATCTTTAGAATAGTACCCTATATAGTTAATTCTCAATTGTTTTTTATAATTACCAGTTTTCATATAGGATGATAGACTGTCTTACAGCCTCGATGATTTATTATTTTCCTTATCTTTTCCAGTATGGCACCCATGACCAGACCCTGTCCCCAGTGCATAATTGCAGTTCCGGATGAGACTGAGATTGTGCTTCCCCCTTCCATTGCTCAGGAGGTGTTAGCAGCCTCATCGGAGAGTTTTTCTCTATCTCCTATCCTTCAGGAGAGGGCTGCAGTTCAGCCGAAGGCTGAGGGCCTCCTTTGCCTCCTGGAGTGGTACCACATGCCATTCTGATAGGGCTCAGATTTATAAACTTTTTAGGATGTGTGGGAGGTACAGAGACTTCAGGCTGAGTTTATGAGAGAGCAGAGTCTCAGTATCCACTGTTGTGGGATTACATGCATTCGAGGGGAGAGCCTAGCCCCAAGAGGACGGTGAGCAGTATATACCCAGAGCCTCAGGAGTACCCAGGCTTCATGTAGCTCCCCTTTCCGAATTTTTTTTGAAATATTTTTATTTATTTGATTTAAATGGTGATTTTAAGATTTTTATAAATAATTATTTAGTTAATTATTACGGTAGATGACTTTAGCCATGGTAGAGTTTTGAAGTACAAGACGACTAGGAACCATGGCACGAATAATGCAGTGGCGTGCTTTGACTAGTGTATTAGTCCTGGTAGGGAAGGCCGAGCCATAATGACGTCCTAACTAAGAAAACCAGGCCAAGTTGCGACTTAACCCTTACCGATGAATATTTATTTACTAATTAGATATATTGATTTTAGATGACCCGATTATACCAACTTAGCCCGAACTGGGTCCGAACCGAATCCAAGCCTTATAGGTATGTAGTGAGACCAAAAGAACCATGTAGGCATATTTTATGTGTGTACAAATATTTTTTAAATTATTTTAAGTATTGATTTACTTTTACTTATTTGAATATTTATACAAAAAGTAGTATTTTATTATAAAATATTTTTACAATATTTGTACAATTTTCTGGACCCGGATAAAGGTGAATATAGTGGATTCACCAAACCATCATTTAATTATTTAATTATTATTTAATTATTTTGTGGGATTAAATAAATATATTTATTAATATTAGATATTATTAATATTGATTATATTTAAAATATTAATTATATATGGAATTTATGGTATATATATATAAGATATAGAGATATATATATATATAATATATATATATATTAAATATATATTTTTTTTTTTATTTTTTATTTTTTTTATATTATATATATATGTGGGTGTGTTGTGGTGTAGGTATATAGATATATATATATATATATATATATATATATATATCTATAATATATATATTATATATATATATATATATATATATATACATACACATTATATATTATATATATATATATATATATATATATATATATATATATATATATATCTTTTTTTTTTTTTTTTTTGGGGTGTCCTTTTATTGGAGCTTAGGCGCGTGCGCCTAAGGGGGGATTCGAACCCGGCCTTCCGCCCGGGAGCCCCGTCGCTACCACTAGGCCACGACCCCTTGGACGTGTGTGTGAAAATATATATATTATATATATATATATATATATATATATATATATATGTGTGTGTGTGTGTGTGTGTGTGTGTGTGTGTGTGTGTGGTGTGTGTGTGTGTATGTGTGTGTGTGTGTGTGTTTTTATATATAAATATATATATATGTATATGTGTGTATGTGCATCAATATATATATGTATTTGTGTGCATATAAATATATATAATAAGACGTTATGTACATATATATATATGTGTGTGTGTGTGTGTGTGTGTGTGTGGTGTGTGTGTGTGGTGGTGTGGTGTGTAAATATTAGTTGCTAATAGAAAGTGAAATAGGGACAGGCCCAGCCCAGCCCGGCCTAGCCATGGGCCAGCAGCCATACCAGCATGCAGTCGCACCAACAAATCCCCACAGCAATTCATTAGAAGCCCAGCCGAGCCCTTAGCTGCCCACAGGCCCGCCCAGCTTCCCAAACAGGCCGACCCCCTATGTTCAATAGTAGTCGTATAAGTGCATTATAAACGAGAGAGATCGAGAGAAGGATTCGATACAAAACCCTAAGCCACGGGATCGAGCCGCTTCTACGTGCGCACGCCACACTTCCCCAACTCCTAGCGGCCACCCGCCGCCGTCGTCGCCGCCGCGTGCAGCCGGGGCGGCCAGGAGCGTGCGTGCAGATTCAGCAGTAACAGCAGTCGCACCCAAGTGCGCCGACTTCCTGGTCAATTTTTCCTCCATGTTTGATCGTTTTGCAGTCTACGAATTCCT